>CM030368.1:166690536-166928036 GCA_017893485.1 Hemerocallis citrina
GGGCCTTCGTGCGAATGCTACCCTGGTGCGAGACCTTACCTCAGACTGGCGAGGGTTTACGGGTCGGCAAGGGCGATTAGCGAACCGTTGGGCCTTCGTGAGAAGACTACCCTAGTGCGAGACCTTATCTCGGACTGGCGAGGGTTTACGGGTCAGCAAAGGCGATTGGCGAACCGTTGGGCCTTCCTGAGAAGGCTACCCTGGTGCAAGACCTTACCTCGGACTGGCGAGGGTTTACGGTTCGGCAAGGGTCATTGGCGAACCATTGGGCCTTCGTGAGCAGGCTACCCTGGTGCGAGACCTTACCTTGGACTGGAGAGGGTTTACGGGTCGGCAAGAGCGATTGGCGAACCGTTGGGCCTTCGTGAGAAGACTACCCTGGCGCGAGACCTTACCTCGGACTGGCAAGGGTTTACGGCTCGGCAAGGGCGATTGGCGAACTAGGGATGGCAACTGGGCCGGGTCAACCGCCGACCCACCCGCGACCCGGCCCACCAAACCGGCCCGGTTAAGAGCTTCGCGGGTTCGGGTCGAACCCGGTGAACAGTACCGGGTCGACCCGGGTCGCTATTCACGCGAATCAAATTCGCGAAACACGGCCCACGAACCCGCTCCAACCCGCGAATTGGACCCGCCAACCTGCGGGTCGACCCGCGGGGTTCGACCCGTTCGACCCGTACGGGTTGACCGTTGACCCGCGGGTCGAACGGTCGAAAATCGCCCCGTTCTGACGCTGCAGCCTCTGTCTCCAAAACAGAGCCGTTCAACGGCTTTTTAGGCCGTTAGGGAATTTTTTTTTTTTTTTTTGGTTTTTTCCAACTTATTTAGCCTATAAATAGCCACCAAAAATCTCCAAAAAAATCACACTCCCTCTCTTACTCTCTCTACTATTATACTTCAAAAAAAAAAAAATTGAACAATTGTAGTAATCATCAAACAAGTGTACAAGGAGGCGTATACACGATCAAATTTCGGTCGTATCGGAGAACAAAATTCAACGTCTTCAACTCTCTTCAACCATCGACTCAAATCTACTTCAACCTCTTCTCAATTCAACTCTTCAATTGCAAAATCGGCAAAGCGCTCCTCCATCTTGTCTATTATTTTCTAATTTTCACGGTTTTTTTATATACGCGTATTCCACGGTGAACGGTATCAAAATATCTCTCTCTCTTGTTATTTTTTTTTGCGTTGTAGTTAAAATTATTGTTCGTTTTTTGAACTTCTCTATCTCAAGATTCTCAACCCTCTTGTTTTTTAGTTTTTTTTTGTATAATTCACCCCTCCTACATTGTAGATTTTTTTTTACATACCACATTACTACATTATGTCTAGATCACGCGGTAGCGGTCGTAGCGGACAAGATTCCTCCTCCTCTTCACGTAGGCCACCAATTGTCCCAATTAGTGAGCCCGCCCAAAATTACATTGATCCTACTATGGAACAATGGGGTACACATGACGAATTTGTAGAAGACATACAAATAGAAGAACAACAACAACAACAAACCGATACCACACAACCCCGTAGTAGTAGGAAAAGTAGAGGAGAAACTAGCGATTGGCATAAGTTTTATGATTATATCCCGGACGAACATACTCCGGGTGTAGGTGTGAAAGTGTGTAAAGCATGTGGTAAACAATAGAAATTCAAAAGGGGTGACGGAACCGGTACAATTAGTAGGCACATCCAAAATAATCATAAAGAACTTCTTGATCAAATACAAGGCCAACAAAAAATCAACCCTAGGACCGGTCAAGTAGATAGCCACCCTTATGATCCCGAACTTGTTCGTCGGGAAATGGCCCGATTAGTAATTAAGGAAGAGTTACCATTTTCCTATCCCGAGAGTAGGAACTTGGAAAACTTTAATCAAACGGCCTTAAACCCACATTTTAGGAGAATTCCGAGAAACACTTGCAAATCGGATTGTTTTAAAATGTATGTTGAAATGAAGGACGCGTTAATTGCAATTTTATGGAGTTTAACTTGTAGGGTTAGTTTAACTTCGGATTGTTGGACGGGTGTCAACAATATTCCAACGATGGGAATAACCTGTCATTAGATCGACAATGATTGGATTCTTAATAAAAGAATCATATCACTTGCATCGTTGCCGTATCCCCATAGTGGCGACGAAATAGCAAACCATATTATAGAAATTTGTGATATTTTTCATATTCGCGATAAAATTATGGCTATTAGTTTTGATAATGCATCTAACAATAATGTAGCAATTACTACTTTAAAATCTGTATTAAACCCTCCATCTGACAATATTTTTCATGTTAGATGTGCATGTCATATTATAAATTTATGTGTTCAAGACGCATTAAAAATAGCTGATCCATATATACATAAAATTAGAAATTGTGTACATTTCATTGCATTAAGTCCAACCATTTTACAAGAATGGAAAGCTTAGTGTAAGGTTAGAAATGTTCCTTTTAGAAAATTTCCAAAGGATGTTAGACACCGATGGAATTCTACTTTTGATTTACTAAATGTTGTCACTGATTATAAAGCAGTTGTAAATGATTTTTGTATCGCAAAAAATATGCACAATTTTGAAATGACTCCCCCCGATTGGTTTTTTGCCGAATCTTTGTTGAAATTTTTAGAACCTTTTAAAACCGCAACTTTAAAGTTTTCTAAAACATATGAATCTACTTCTAGTAGCATTTTTATTGAATTAGTTAGCATGGTACAAATATTTAACGAAATGTTAAATGATGTCTATATTAGTGACATTGTAATACCTGCATTTCAAAAAATTTTGAAGTATTATTTTCCTCCTCCTATGTTGATTTGTGTTGCTACTGTTATGGATCGCCGTATCAAATTAGAAGGTACGAAGAATTTGATATAAATGTTTTTTTGGATTTTTAGAGGACAATGTAGAATTAACAATTGATTGCGCATCCTTTTTAGTTCAGTTTGAATCTACCTTAAATAACTTGTATGATTATTATGATAGACGTTTTGCTTCTAGTAGTACAACTTCTGTAGTTAGTTCTTCTTCTGGTAGTTCTAAAGGTAAGGGTAAAAGTAGAACTGGTGATAGAACATTTAGTTTACTTGAACAAATTCAATCTAAAAAACCTAGGACTAATCAACCAAATGAATTAAATTGGTATAACCAACAGGATACTGAGCCTACTATTTCTCCACTAGATATTTTACGGTGGTGGAAAGAACATGAACACACTTTTAGTATTCTGTCAATTATGGCTAAAGATTTGCTAACTCCTCCTGTCTCTACAGTTGCTTCTGAGAGTGCATTTTCTACAAGTGGCAGGGTTCTATCTGATTACAGAAATAGGTTGAAGCCGGAGTCGTTGGAGATGCTCGTTTGCACAGAAGACTGGCTGAAGGCTGAAGATAGGACGCAAGGAAAAGCACTATCAAGTTCAACAAGTGGGAGCAACTCGCCCGAAGATCAACAACAACAACAACAACAACAACAATAATACTTACAATAGCTTTCTCTTGTTATGTCAAATTAGAAAACTTGTACTGAATTAAAATTGTATATAACAAATATGTTATTGTATAAAACTTATTTGTGAAGTGAATTCTTTATTTCATCATAAATTGTTCAAATTGTATAACTTAAATTCATATGAATAAAATTCCAAAATTTGTTGTCATTTTCACTCTTTCAATCTTATTATTAGTCTTCACTCTTCAACGATTTTTTTTGTTTATTAATATTATTACTTACTTAGTATTATAATTAAACATCATTTGGGGATATTTGAAGAATTGTAGTATTATTACTTATTGATACTAATATTACTTACTTAGTAATATAATTTTTGAAGAATTGTAGTATTCATCAAACAAAGATATGGTTGTTTGTATACATCATTCAAAAAATTATTATTATTATTATTTTAATTTAAGCTAAAAAAAAAATTATAAATATTATTAAACGGGCCAACCCGCGGGTCGACCCGGCCCAACCCGGGTTGAGCCCTAAAGGGTTCGCGGGTTGGGCGGGCCACCCAAGCGAAAACGTAACCCGGCCCGGCCCGGCCCGTATAGGGGTGCAACCCGGCCCGGCCCGGCTACGAATTCGTCCCAACCCGTACGGGTTGGGCCCGGCCCGGCCCGAATGACCCGTTCGCCATCCCTATGGCGAACCGTTGGGCCTTCGCGAGAAGGCTAAGCTGAGATGCTGGCTGCCTTCAAGGAGCATTAATGGCGCTCCGAGATTCGTGCGGCGTTCCAACTTCCCGGGGTCATTAAATGGCGTTTTCTAATAAATGTATGGTGGTTCAGCTCCCTAGGCGTGACGGCTGGGCTTCCGTCGCTTGGCCTCCCAAGGGCCATAATGGCTGGTCTTTAGGAGAGGTTATAAATACCCCGCTCCCCCCCTGTAGCTTCGATCACAGCAAGGGTGGTTCATCAACCACCAGAGGTGTCTGCCTTGGGTGGACGCCTGTTACTTGAAAAATTCCAACCCTGAGAGCGTCGGATGGGTGGTTACTCTGCCGCCGTGATCTTCTCCTGGTTCTGGTAGCCCTGATACGGTTGTCAGACCCAGGGGAGATCAGGGCGGGAGGGATGACTACCGAAGTTCGGACCCGGGGGATAAGGTGCCTCGCACGGATGGTTCTTCTCTGATCTCTGTCTTCCTTCCGGGCCGACGGCTTCTGATGATTGTCAGCCCGAAGGAGTTAGAGATGGGAGGTGGACCGATCTGCTTTCCGACAGGGCCCCAGGCGATGGTGGTTTTTCTCCCACCCTCGAACGATTCGTGGTTTCGGCTTCCAAGGCCGTAAGCCCCGGGTTGCTCACGGGTGAGAGGGGAACCGACCGAGTCCTGGGGCCCGGGGCGCTCGCCGAGGGTGGGCGCCTTCAAAATTTTTAATCTAAACTTTTTTCCGAGCCGAGCCTTGTGACGGGTCGCTGCTGAGTGCGAACCGAGGGTTGCAACAGCACCACTGGGTGACGTCACTGGCGCGTGTTTCTAGGAGACGTGGCTCGACTTTTTAGGGGTAGTTTCACGCAAATCGAGGAACAGTAACGCGAAAAACGAGGAGTCACCTTTTCCTCTATAAATACCCCACCTTCCCCCCATTCCGCTCATTTCTATCTTGCTACCTTTTCCAAAAAATACCCAAACACTTCGGCGCTCGTCATTACAGTTTGCGGCACTGGGCTAGTCTTTCCGAGGCAACCAAAGGTTAGTTTGTAAGTTTATTTCGTTAAGCATGTCTAGGGCTCAGTCTGGCTATTCGGCGTCGACATCTAGGGGGGAAGGGAACCCTGTCACCAGGTTCACAGACTCGAAATCGTGGGAGGAGGAGACGGTATATGATGTGAGCCCCTTCGCTCCCGGAAGCCGTATGTGGTGGAGAGCAGCGATTCTGAGGAGGGTAGTGATAGCTCGGACGATGTTCAAATACTGGATCCGGTTTCTGAGGAGGAGGAGGATAGCCAAGGCGAGGGTGAAGCGGCCAAGGCTCGGACATGAGGTACAGGGAAGAGATCCACGGTCCGGGGAGTAGGTTCGTCTTCCACGCCGACTGGTCTCGAGCACTTATCCACTCCCTCGCCGAAGAGGGCCAAGAAGAAGAGGGTGTCAAGAAAGAAGGGGGCGAAGGCCGGTGGCCCGAGCCAGGCACCCATCCTCCGGAATGTAGTGACGGGGTCGCCTGTACAGCCGACCAAGTTCTGACAGTGCCCCGATGATCTCTCCGATAAGGTGCGGTATGGGGTTTAGCCGTCTTCGCCGAGTCGGAAGATGGTAAAGATGGATGCGCTTCCGACGATCTTGGAAGCTGGTGATTTGGAGGTTGCTCAATCGGCCTTCCACATCGGGTCCGGTTACGAACTAATGTTGCCGAGCCCAAGCCTCCGTCCCACCGACCCCCTGCCGGAATGGTACTGCATCTTCCCCGTAGATGCCTTTGGCTCCGGACTGGGGCTGCCGGTCCATCCGTTTATTCGGGATGTGCTAAATTGGGCGTCCCTGGCTCCGATGCAGTATGGGCCGAATTCATGGAAGCAGATGATTTGCTTCGTGTTGCTATGTGAGGAGCAGAAGGTGCCTCTTAGGTTGGGCGTGTTCCGGGCGATGCTGGGGATCAGCTCATCGGGGGAGTCGGAGGGGATCTACTATGTCTCGCCTCGGAGTAAGGGGAAGGTGGTCCATGGCCATCCGGACTCCATCAAGGAGTGGAAACGAAAATATTTCGTGATCCGGAGTGTGGAGCCTTGGGATATTCCCACTCGTTGGAATTATTACAAGCCAAGCTTCAAAGCGCCGAGGCCGAAGGCTCTGACGGCCGAGAAGTGAAAATTTGTCGAGCGCCTCCGTTTGTCGCACAGCATTAGCTGGCCGAAGGTGACTGAGGGTCACCTGGCGAGCGTTGGACTGAGCCCGGCTGTGTCTTGTATGTAGTTGTTTCTTTCTCTTCGTTTTACTGTTCTTTTAAGCTCATTATCCTTAATGGGTCTTTTTGCAGGTATGGATCCGGAATCGATTATGGCTCGGAGGCTCGCCTTGAAGCAGAAGAAGGCCGAGGAAGGGGGAGAAGCGAAGAGGCCGAGAGGGTCGTCCCACGTTATCTCCGAAGCCCCGGGTGAGCCGAAGACTAAGAGGACACACTTGGAGACGAGCAAGGAGGTGGCCGTTCAGAAGAGTCCGGGTCAGGCGAGGGCGTCCGAACGTAGCAAGGGGAAGGGTCCCCTGGTCGGAGCCGAGGGAAAGGACACCGTTATGGAGGAGCTGCGACGGCCGTGGATGCCGGCCTGGTCGATACGGGTGGGGGACTGTCTAACCCGTGGGCCCCAGCCCATCGAGGTGGCAGAGAAGCTGGCGACTCCCCGTGACCGTGAGGAGATGAGCGGCGAGACTTTGGAGCAGGCGTACATGCGCCTGGCGCAGGCCAGCGTGCTGGTAAGTCCGCCGACCCCGCTTTCCTTGTGAATTTATTGTGAAGGAGGTTTTCTTAACAGTGCTTGGTTACTGCAGGCTTGTGTGCAGGGGGCCCACGTGAAAAGTCTCTATGAGGCGGCCGTGGAGCGGGAGCGAGGTCGGGCGGACAAGTGCTTGCAGGAAATGAAGGAGATGAAGATCGAGCTCGATGGCTCGCACAAGAGGGAGCAGCAGCTGAAGAGCGAGCTCGATGCCAGGGATGCCGAGTGGGCTAAGAGGGTGGCCGCCCTAAAGAAGATGTTCGCGAAAGAGAAGGAGGAACTGACGACGACGGGGCAGGACCTGGTGATCGCAGCCCAGAACGAGGTCTACGCGAAGGCCCTCAGCCATGTGAGGCACTTCTACCCGACCATCGACCTGTCCGGCCTCGACTATGACCTGGAGATCGAGGTGCCACCGAAGACTCCCGATGCTGATGCTCCGGTCGTGGGTTCGGCGGCCGACCCTCCCGTGAACCCGGCCGATGCTGAGGTGGGAAATTAGTCTGTTAGCTTCTTGTTTTAGTCTTTTTCTCCCTTTCTATTGTATTTGCCAACTGCGGACTGGCTACTGCAGTTTTGTATGAAGGATTTGATTTATAAAAAAGGATTTTTTGATTGGCCAAGTCTTTTGTACTTGGATTTTTTCGGACCCCTTTTGCCGATGTGTTTTGAGCGGTGGTTGGTTCTCTTTTAGGTAACGGCTCTCCTTCCCGAGGCGGACCCCTGTCGCTCCGACGTGGCGTGGCTCCGGAGTAAAATCAAGGTCCTGGAGGCCACGTTGGTTCGTTATCGCAAGGGGGCTCGCGACCAGGATGCTGCGTTTAACTATTATCAGGACAAGTCCGAGGCTCTGAGTGCCGAGGCGAACCGGCTGAAGAGGGCAATGGTAGATCGGGACCTCAGAAGTGCCGGTCTCGGGTACACCATGTCGAGTACATCGGTGCAGAGGCCCCCGTCTGAGAGGCTTCTTCGCAACGTCATAGTGGAGAAGGAGATGGAGATACACCGTTATAAGACGATGCTGGGTATGTCTGGGACGAGGACGGGATCCTCCTCGGAGGGCCGGCGAGCGGAGGGGGTTCCCTCGGCATTGCTGTTGTTGGAGTGTGTTTGACCGGCTGACGCCCAGAGTTCCGTGACCGGCATGTCGACGGTGGCAGAGCCTAAGGACCATCGTGATTAGGAGAGGGCTCCTAGCCGTTTGGTCGGAGTGGTACTACCCCTCGTCGGACCCAAGGGGCCCTAAGAGATCTCTAGGCCAGTAATTTCTTTCTGTTTAGATGAGTGGAGTGGTCTTGCAACAGTCTTTATTCGTTTTTTCAAAGTAATAAAGGAGTATGAATAATGAGTTTCTTTCTACTCTTTGCTCTGATGGATTCATCCATTGATTGCCTGTGGAGGTGAGGGTTGGACCCGTTCGATCCATAGGGGATCGACACCGGGCGTGGTGGTTTGGACACTGGGAGGCGTTATAGCAGCTCCCTGGCCTGAAGCCGGTTCGGACCTACCGAGACGTCGGGGACGACACCGGAGTGAGGACTCGGGTGCCGAAGCTTTGAGAAAGCGATCCCATTGTCCGGTGTTAGGTCGGACCTGCCGAGGCGTTTGGAGTTGACGAAAAGGGATCTTTTTCATATATGTAGAGAGGGGTGCTAAAAGGGCCTTTTACATATGAAAGCTTACAAAATTATTATTTACATTAGCCAAGCAGGGACCTATATCCGTTCTTCTAGGAACTTCATTAGGTGCTCGGCGTTCCAGGGTCCCTTGATCGCTCGACCCTCCATGTCCTCCAGTCGGTATGTACCGGGACGTATGGCCTCGGCTACCCTGTATGGGCCCTCCCAGTTGGGGGCCAGCTTCCTTTGCTTGGTTGGATCGGAGACGGACAATTTGCGTAACATGAGGTCCCCGACCTTGATGTATGTCGGGCAGACTTTCTTGTTGTAAAACCTCTCGATCCGCTATTGATAGATGTTTCTTCGGACGGAAGACTTTTTCCTGACTTCGGCGACGAGGTCCAGGTTGGCCCTTAGGCCGGATGAGTTGTCGGCTTCGTCGAAGGCCATGATCCGGGGAGGGGGCAAACCGACCTCTACGGGGATCACTGCCTCGGTCCCGTAGGTCAAACTGAACGGTGTCTCTCCTGTGGGGATCCTCGTGGTGGTTCGGTGAGCCCATAGCATGCTGGGCAGCTCTTCCACCCACAGCCCTTTGGGGGAACTGTCGAGGAGCTTCTTGAGGACGTCGAGGATTTGCCTGTTTGCGTTCTCTGCTTGGCCGTTGGACTGAGGGTGGCATATAGCGGAGAAGTATTGTTGGATGCCGATCTCTTCGTAGAACTTTCGGAAGTTTTGACCTGCGAATTGGGTCCCGTTGTCTGTAACGAGGACCTGAGGGATCCCGAACTGACAAATGATATTCTTCCAGAAGAACTGCTGTGTTTGGTGCTCGGTGATACTGGACAGCGGCTCGGCCTCGAGCCACTTTGTGAAGTAGTCGATGGCGACTATCAAGAATTTCCTTTGCCTTGTTGCTGCGGGGAAGGGGCCCACAAGGTCCATGCCCCACATGGCAAATGGCGTAGGACTAGCCAGGGATCGGAGATTGGCTTGAGGAAGCCTCTTGATAGGGGAGAACCTCTGGCATGGGCCGCACCTCTTGACCAGGTCTTGGGAGTCTTGGAGCATGGTGGGCCAATAGTAACCCTGATTCAGGACTTTACAAGCGAGTGATCTGCTTCCCATATGGCATCCGCCGATCCCCTCATGAAGTTCTTTCAGCGCGTAGCTGGCTTCGTCATTGGTGAGACAGCGGAGGTACGGCTTACCATCGGCCAGTGTGTACGAGCGTTTGAAGAGGATGTCGTCGATCATGACGAACCTTTCAGCTCGGATCCTACTCGTCTTGCCTCGGCCCGGTTTTCGGGAAGCTCGGCTCGGACTAAGAATCTCCAAATGGGGGCGGTCCAGTCGTCCGGACTGATACCGCTTGGTATGCACATTGCCTCCTAGTCTTGGTCATTGATACTTGGTTTTAAGAGGATTTCGATGAGTACCGTTTGGTCGAGGCCCTCGAAAGAGGAGGAGGCGAGTTTTGATAATGCGTCTGCTTAGGCGTTCTGCTACCTGGGGACCCTAACGACCGTGGAGCAGCAGAAGGATGCTAGGAGACGCTGGACCACAGCCAAATACTTTATTATCCGGTCATCGCGGGCCTCGTATTCCCCGGTGATCTGATTGACCACGAGCTGAGAATCGCTGAAGGCCCAGATCTGCTTGCCTCCGGCTCGGTGCGCTAGGGTCAGTCCGGCGATCATGGCCTCGTATTCCGCCTCGTTGTTGGAGGCCGGAAAGTAGAGGCGGAGGGAGTATTGAAGGAGGAATTGGTCGGGGCCTCGGAGGATGATTCCAGCTCCACTCCTGGTTTCACAGGAGGATCCGTCGACATAGACGTCCCATGTCGGATCCGACCCTTCGATGTGGGGCTGCTCGGAAATGGTGCATTCGGTTATGAACTCGGCGAGGGCCTGTCCTTTGATCGCTGTCCTCGGCTGATAGCCGATGTTGTACTGACTCAGCTCGATTGACCACTTGACTAAGCGGCCGGAGGTTTCGATCTTGTAGAGGACGGTTTTCAAGGGCTGGTCGGTTAGAACTTGGATGGAGTGAGCCTGGAAGTAAGGGCGAAGCTTTCGGGCTGCCAAGACCAGAGCATAGGCCACCTTTTCTATCTTCGCGTACCTCGTCTCAGCGGGGAGCAGGACTTTGCTTACATAGTATAATGGTCTCTGAACCCCGTCCTCTTCTCGGACGAGGACGGCGCTGAGGGCGCTATCGGAGTCGGACAGGTAGAGCCATAGCGGTTCGCCCGGCTCGGGCTTGCTGAGGAGAGGAGGATTGGCGAGGTACTGCTTCAGCTGCTCGAAGGCTTCTTGTTGATGGGTACCCCATTCAAAGCCTCCCTTCCCGCGCAGGGCCTTGAAGAAGGGGAGAGACTTCTCCCCCGACTTGGAAAGGAAGCGGCCGATGGTTGCTAGCCGGCCCGTAAGCCTCTGAACTTCCTTGACATTTCGGAGCGGGGCCATGTCAATTATAGCCTGAATCTTCTCAGGGTTCGCCTCGATGCCGCGCTGGCTGACGATGAACCCAGAAGCTTGCCGGTGGAGACGCCGAAGGCGCACTTGGCTGGGTTGAGCCTCATGTTGTGATGTCGGAGGACGCCGAAGGCTTCCTCGAGGTCGGCGACATGGTCTGGCCCGGCCCGACTCTTGACGAGCATGTCGTCGACATAGAACTCCATATTGCGGCCAATCAGGTCATTGAAGATCCGGTTGACGAGCCGTTGATAAGTGGCTCCGGCATTTTTAAGCCCGAAGGGCATAACGCGGTAACAAAAAAGACCCTGGTCGGTGACGAACGAGGTCTTTGCGATGTCTGGTGGAACCATCCGGATCTAATTGTACACTGAGAAGGCATCCATGAAGGACAGCAGCTTGTGTCCCGAGGTTGCGTCGATCAAAGCATCGATGCTGGGGAGGGGGAAAGGATCTTTAGGGCATGCTTTGTTTAGATCTGTGAAGTCTATGCAGATCCGCCACCCCCCGGTCGCCTTCTTAACCATGACGACGTTGACCAACCACTCGGGGTAGCTGACCTCCTAAATGAACCGAGCGGACAAGAGTTTGTCCACCTCTGCTTTCACAGCTTATTGTCTCTCCGGGGTGAATTTGTGCCTCTTCTAAGTGACCATCTTGGATCCCGAGATGATGCTCAGCCTGTGCATGATCAGGTCTTCGGATATCCCGAGCATGTCGAAGGGCTTCTAGGCGAAGAGATCGACGTTGCGGCGGATGCAGTCGATTATGTCAGACTTCAAGTCCTCGGGGAGTGAGTGGCTCACCCGGAACCATTTTGACTTGTCCGTAGCACCGAACGGAACCTCCTCCAGTTCGTCGACTGGCTCAGGAGCGGGACTGTCCCTCTCGGACTCGAGCTCGACGGCGTCGAGGGGGAAGACACCCCCTCCGACGGCGGTCATATAGCATGACCGTGCCACTTCTTGGTTACCTCGGACGATACCGACCCCTTGCTGGGTGGGGAATTTGAGTTTCAAGTGGTAAGCTAAAGGAACCGCTTGAAGGGAGCACAGTCCGGGTCGGCCGAGTATGGCGTTGTAAGCCGCCTTGACGTTTACCACCATGAAGTCCATGGACTCGGTTCGCTGGATCGGAGTCGATCTCGCGTTAACATCAAGAGTCACAATCCCTTCTATTACGACAGGGACGCCGGAGAATCCGTGCAAAGTGTATCCAGCCGGCTTGAGCTTGCCTCTGGGTAGTTTGAGATTCTCGAAGGCTTCGAGAAAAAGAATGTTTACCGAGCTGTCGTTGTCGACGAGGATCCGGCGAACTTCACAAATTGCCATGTGGAGGCCAATGACGAGGGGGTCGCAATGAGGGAGGCGGACGCCTTCTAGGTCCTCTCCGGAGAAGGAGACAGGTACCGGTTGTAATCGGGGTGAAGGATTGTCTTAGACAGCGTTCACCTCTCGGACGAAGGCTTTTCGGTAAGTATTTGACTCTCCCCCCATTGGTCCTCCGTGGACACAGTGTAGAATGTCCGGCGTGCCTGCGGCCCCCTCGGGCTCGGGATCCCGATCCTGGATGCGGTTCAGAATAGGGATCGGAGGCGAAGGCCTCCGGTTCCTCATATCCCGCCGATCCCGTTGGCTTTCTCTCGTGAACTCTCGGAGGTATCCTCGTGAGATGAGGGCCTTAATTTCATCTTTCAGGGCCCGACACTGGTCGGTTTCGTGCCCATGATCCCTATCAAAATGGCAGTAGAAGTGTTGGTCTCGCTTCTTGTTGTTGCTTGGTCGGGGAGGGAGTCGGACAAGGCCCTTGTCCTCGATTTCTAAGAGGATGGCAGACACGTTCTGTGTCAGTGGGGTGTACCTTTCGAAGCAAAGGACCGGAGGTACCCTCTTCGCGCCGACCCCTTCCTTTGCAGCTTTTCGAGCAGGTTCGATCTCACCAGCCCTGTGTTTGCCCTTTCCTATGACTTCTTTGCTGCCCTCTGGGTTCAGAGCCTCTTCTGCTCATATGTACTTCTCGACTCGATTGAGAAGGTCAGGAAAGTCCAGAGGTGGCTTCTTCGCCAGGGAGACCTTTAGCTGATTGTGCCGGACATTGTGTCGAAAGGCGGCCGAGGTCGAACCATCCTCGAAAGCTGAGACGGATCTTGCCTCGGTCGTGAACCTTTTGACGAAGTCACGAAGTGACTCCCCCTCCCTCTGGCGGAGGTCGAGCAGGGATGCGCTCGTCTTCTCGGCTTTCCTGCTGGTGACGAAGTGGCCCAAGAAGTTGGCTTCCAGCTGATCGAACGAGAAGATTGAGCCTGAGGAGAGTTTGGAGAACCATTCCCTGGCTGGACCCCGGAGGGTAGCAGGGAAGGCTCGGCACAGCAGGGGATCCGAGGCGCTGTGAATCATTATGAGGGTCTTGAAGCCCTCCATGTGATCAGCGGGATCACCCTCGCCGTTGTAAGTCTCGAACTGCAGAGGCCGGAAGTTCCGGGGGATCTCTGCTTCCAAGATGTTGACGGAAAATGGTGGCCAGGAAGGTGCTCAGCCTAGGATGGGGTTCGGATTCCCGTCGCCGATGCGTTCGAGGTGATTCTCCATCTCCGTAAGGCGACGGAGTACCTGGTCTGTGCGCTCCGGTGGAGGAGGTGGCGCGTGAGTGTAGCTCCTTCCTTCGCTCATTTGACGGGGCCGGTCGAGCATTGCGGACCTTGGCACTCCGTGGAGTGCCTCCATGATTTCCTCCCGAAAGCTCCGGAACTCGGCCCTGGTGACTGTGCCATGGTCGGAAGGATCGGGTCGGGGCGTAGGAATTCGGCCAATGCGGATGAGTACCGACGGCCTGGAACGGTTCGGGGCCGAGTTGGAAGCGGTCCCTCCTCTGGCCTGACTAGCCCTTCGGTTCATAATGACCTGACGAAGGTCGGGTTGCTCGACGTGAGGTTCGCCTTGTTGGGGTCCGGGGTTCGCCCCCGGATTATTTGATCCTTGCCTTCCGTCGAGGGCGTCCTGAAGAGGAGGCCTGTCCTGGCGGGCGGAAGAAGCCGGTCTCCTGGCCCTGGGAGGCATGGGAGGTCGGATCGAATGGTGAGCGTCGGTGGCGAGGCTCGGACCGTCGTCCTTACCGAATAAATAGGTTTCCCACAGACGGCGCCAACCTGATGCGGTTTGTTTTTGGAGAAAGTGTGGATGCACCAGGTGTGAGTTCAGACTCAATTTGTAAGGGGAGAAGAGCTCGGTAACGGACGGTAAGCTGGAGGCTCGCTCCGACGCTCACCTCACGTACCTGCAGACGGTCTCGGAATACCGGGGTTTATCCCGGTGGCAGACCCTCTGACGATCTAGTCAGTCACTAAGGGAGAGTAACAGTAACTAAGGTTTGAATGGAAAAGTTTTGATTACCTTGGAAGGTGGGTGAGGGTTTGGTATTTATAGATAACCCCAACCGGGTTTGGATCCGCTTGGGGGCCGGGTCTGGACCCGAAAGCCCATGGGCCTGACGTGGCAAGAGGCCCAGGGGGTTTAGGGCATACGTGGCAGTGCCAAGAGTGGTTTAGGGCTGACGTGGTAAAGCCCCAAATGGTTTTGGAGCTGATATGGCAGATCGTGGGAGCCCTGTGTCTCAGGGAGAATCGGAGGGCCTAGGTTGTGCCAGGTCATCCCCCTCCTTTACCCGGCTGAGTGGAAGGCCCGGGGGGCGGTCGAGGATCGGGGACCGAAGGTCGAGGCGGATCGTCGGAACGAGGAGGCCAATTTCGTGGCGGTGAATTTACGGCTCGGCACCGATCCCGTGGTGGTCCGGGGCCGAGCCGGCTTAACTTTGAGCGAGAGCCATCCTGGGCCCCAGGCCATTTTTATCCTACCTCAGAAACATTGCTCCTGTATCGAAAGTCATGAAATGTTTATTTCAATCATGTGAGATTTTCACAACTAATTTTATCTTCATAAAATATAGTGTTTTGAGAATATCATGATTATGTGTCACATGAGATTTTTTGAAATTATTTTTATCACAACAAAATTTATTTTTGAATATATCATATAACATCAGGGCAACATAAAAATCATATTTTAAAACGTAAAAATCAAGTGGGAGAAGGATTTTGAAATTCTACGCTCTCCATGGACGAAACTATAAGACTTAAAAATATTATTCACTCCCAAAGGAGGTCTAACAAATTTTTGATGTCTAGTTAGTTTAACTAAAAGCAAGAACTATAGATCATGTTCAAAGGACAAATACTCCCAAAGGAGATTTCAACTACGACTGGTGAATACAGATAGAATGCATAAGACGTAAAAATATTATTCTCTTTGAAAGAAGGTAAAACAATTTTTCGATATCTATGTATTTTTTGCTGGTGCTAGATCTATGGATCATGTTCAAAGGAGAAATACTTCCAAAGAAGATTTCAACTGCAACTGCGACTAGAGAAATACAGATAGAATGCATAGACAATTGTTGTACACTTGACAACAATTTTGTTAGCATATTTCCCAATGGAATAGTTCACTAAGCAATATTATTGGGACTAAAGTAATGTGGAAACTTATGGGATTTTTAATCTATATGAAATTGTTTTTGATTTGAGATTATATTGTGTTGACATAACCCAAAGGAAGGTCTTCATGAGAAAATCAGCTACCACTTTATTTAAAAATAGACAATTGGTTTTTAAAATCGGATTCCATGTATTTTAAATAAAACAAGTTCGTTGAAAATTTTCATAATTAAATAAATGATATAAATTATCCATGTATTTTTTTGTAGTGCTTTGCATCATGTCAAAGTTCAATCCTTTATCTGTGATACTCAGAGAATAGATAAACTAGATAAAACTATATTGATTGGAAGAAAAAATTTCATATTGTGTTGACAACTGATGAGTAAAAATTTGTGCTCGCGAAGCTCTATCCTCCACCACCAAGTGTAAGGACAACAAAAGCACAAAACATTGCACAAGAAGAGGCAAAAGGTTGATGAGATGTCTAGATGTTATATCATAGCATTAATTTCAAATGTTTTTTAGGCTTAGCTTCAGCCTCCTTCCACTTCTAGTGCAATAATGCAATACCTTGAACAGATGTTTACTAACCAAAGCCGATCTGGTAGGCAATATGTTATGAAGCAGTTGTAGAATACCAAAATGTTGAGGAAACACTCGTACAAAACCATTGTCTCAATATGATGTCACACTTGAGTGAGATTGAAGAACTAGAGGCCAAAATTGATGTTGAAAGTAGGGTTGATATGATCTTGCAATCTCTGCCGGCAAGATGTAACTCTTATAGGATGAATTATGGCATGAATGGCATTTCATTGACTTTATCCGAATTGGTGAGTTTGCTGCATGACAGAGAAAAATTGCTGAAAACTTCAAAGACACCAATAGTTAGCTCTGAGGCGAATGTTTGTGCATACGGCGAAAGCCAAATGTGAGAAGAAGCAGGGTGGGAAGGCTCGCATAGCCTTAGGACCATCCAATGGTGTGGAGAAGGAACAAAGCTGAGAAGAAAATGTTTTTGCTGCGAAGAGAAAGGTCACTGGCAACCACAGTGCCAGAAGTACCTAGCCAAGAAAGGCACATGTATGGTTGTAAATTTGCTAGAAACATGTTTTGTTGTAGGAACTACAACAAATTAGTGTGTACACTAGGGTGTCGCTAATCATGTTTTCAATTCTATGCCTGTGTTACATCGGAGCAGAAGCCTGCGTAAGGAAGATACTTTATCCATCTTGGTTCAGACTCTAGAGTTCAGGTGAAAAAAGTAGGAGATGTTACTGTAGGATAATGGCTCGATTCTGGTTCAGCTTGTTGATATCCGTCGTATCGGGGGGTGGCAAGGGGGCAGCGCCCCCTGCAGCGATCGGAGCCCGATAGGGCGGAGATCGCCCCAGTTTGTGGGCTTGACCCACAAACTGGCCCGAAAATTCTATTTGTAAACTAGAATAGGCCCATTTCGCATAGCCCAGTAATTTTTCTTTAAATACACCCTTTAGGGTTTTGTAAGGAGTGAACACCTCTATTCGGAATTTTGCAGCCGTCATCTTTGTAAGGGTTTTCGCCCATTGTTGATTATAGTGGAAGAAACCCCAACCGCCCCGTGGACGTAGGCTTTTGCCGAACCACGTAAATCGTTGTGTTCTTGTGTTTGCTTGTTTCTGTTTTTCGCTATTTCTCCTTTTGATTGGTGGTTAATTCGTATTTGGCATTACAAGTGCTATCAGAGCTCCGGGTTCGACCTAGAGGGAGATGGCGAATGAAGTAGATGCAACCAAGGATTTTGCAGGATCAAGTTCGTCCAGAACAACGATTCACAACGCAAAATTTGAAGTTGAAAAATTTGATGGAACAAATAATTTCGGGATGTGGCAGTGTGAGGTGTTGGATGTTCTGGTTCAACAAGAACAGGACGTTGCTTTGGAGGAAGAAAAACCAAAGAATATGTCCGAAGCAGATTGGAAGAAGTTGAACCGAGTTGCGTGTGGGACTATTTGGCTCTTTATCGCGAAGGCTCAGAAGTACGATTTGATGAGGGATACCATTGCTGCGGTGTTGTGGAAGAAACTCGAAGACAAATACATGAGGAAAAGTTTGGAGAATCGGCTGTATTTGAATAAGAGATTTTTTCGCTTCACCTATACTGAAGGTATGTCCATGAACGCTCATGTTGAATCATTTAATAAATTATTGGCTGATTTGTTAAATTTGGATGAGCAAATTAAAGATGAAGACAAAGCCCTAATTCTGTTGAATTCATTACCCGAATGTTATGATCATTTAGCAACAACTTTAATATATGGAAAAGATACTGTTAAATATGAAGATGTTGCAAATGTTCTGTTGAATAATGAAACTAGGAGAAGGGATAAAATGGGTGATAGAGAAACTTCTGAGTCATTGATTGTAAGGGGCAGAACTGAGACCAGATCTGAGACCAAATCTGGGAATAAAGGAAACAAATCTCGTTTCAAATCGAGAGGAGTTTCAAAGGACAGAAAAATACCGGCCAAAGATGAATGTGCTTTCTGTCATGAAAAGGGGCATTGGAAAAAGGATTGTCCGAAGCTACGAAATAAGGGAAATTCGACTGCAAATGTGACTGTTGACAATTTAGATAGTGACGATGATTTTTCCTTTGCACTTGCTGTTAGTCCCTTACTTTATCAAGAAGTATGGTTTCTTGATACAGCAGCCTCCTATCATATGTCTTGGAAAAAGGAGTGGTTTACTTCCTTAGAGTATATGGATGGTGGGGTAGTTTTAATGGGAAATGATGCGCCTTGTAAGAAGGTAGGAATTAGGAAGATTGAATTGCTAATGCACGATGGTCATATTAGGGAGCTTTCAGATGTTTGGTATGTTCCAGATTTGAAAAAGAATTTGATTTCACTTGGTGTTTTGGAGGCCAGTGGAATGAAATTTGCTAGTGAAGGTGGCATTCTGAAGGTGACTAACGGATCACTCGTGGCGATGAAAGGGCAAAGAAAAAGGAACTTGTTTTTCTTGCAGGGAAAAACGTATTTTGGTCAGGCTGCCAGTGTAACTGAAAATCCTAAACAGGTTGTTCCCGACTCTACAAGGTTGTGGCATATGCGACTCGGGCATGCAGGAGAAAAGGCCTTGCAGGGGCTTGTGAAGCAAGGGTTGCTTAAAGATGCTAAAGGTTGCAAGCTGGAATTTTGTGAACATTGTGTGTTAGGTAAGCAAACCAGGGTGAAATTTGGTACAGCTGTACATCAGACAAAGGGTATCCTCGATTATGTGCACACAGATGTTTGGGGCCCTACTCAGACACCTTCTATGAGTGGTAGACACTGGTTTGTTACATTCGTTGATGACTACTCCAGACGAGTTTGGGTATATACCATGAAACACAAAGATGAAGTTTTGACCTTGTTCATAAGCTGGAAGAAGAAAGTTGAAAACCAGACTGGAAGGAAGATTAAGGTTCTGAGGTCAGATAATGGAGGGGAATACAAGAACGATCCGTTTCTGAAATTGTGTGAAGATGAAGGGATCCAGAGGCACTTCACAGTTAGGAAGACTTCACAGCAAAATGGGGTTGCAGAAAGGATGAACAGAACCTTACTTGAGAAGGTGAAATGTATGCTAGCACAGTCTGGATTGAAGAAGACATTTTGGGCAGAAGCTGTTATATATGCAAGCCACATTGTCAACCGTTTACCATCTGCAGCACTTGAAGGCAAAACGCCTATTGAGGTATGGAGTGGTAAACCTGCATCTGATTATAGTTTTTTGTATATATTTGGTTGTCCTGCTTATTTTCATGTAACTGAAACTAAACTTGATGCAAGAGCCAAAAAGGCTATATTTGTTGGTTTTAGTACTGGTGTCAAAGGTTACAGGTTGTGGTGTCCAGAATAGAAAAAATTAGTAATCAGCAGGAATGTTACCTTTGATGAGATCAGCATGTTGAAAGAGAAGAACCAACAAACTTGTGATCAAGAGCAGCAGAAGAGTGGGAGAGTTCTTCAACAGGTGGAGTTAGAAAAGCTTTCAGTTGAAAATCCTACTCCTGCCCAAAATGAAGATGATGTGGTTGATACTGAGGATGAGGAAGAAGTTCCTATCCAAGACCCTCTCCAGCAGGAAGAATCAATTGCAGCAAGAAGGCAAAGAAGAGATATCAAACGACCATCTCGCTTTACAGAAACAGTTGCATTTGCGCTTCCCATTGTTGATGATGAAGTTCCCTCCAACTTCAAAGAAGCCACTAGAAGTTCTGAAAATGCAGATTGGAAAGTTGCTATGGATGAAGAGATGAACTCTCTTCATAAGAACAAGACTTGGGATCTAGTGCAATTACCAAAGGGGAAGAAAGCCATCGGTTGCAAGTGGGTGTATACGAAGAAAGAAGGTCCAAAAGACAGTATTCAGCTCAAGGCTAGACTAGTTGCAAAGGGGTATGCTCAACAGGAAGGAATTGACTATAATGAAGTGTTCTCTCCGGTTGTGAAGCATTCTTCTATTTGGATTTTGTTAGCATTGGTAGCACAGTTTGATCTTGAATTGACACAGATGGATGTGAAGACTGCATTCTTACATGGGGACCTAGATGAAGAAATTTATATGTTACAGCCAGATTGGTTTAAGACTGCTGGGAAGGAAAGTTTTGTTTGCAGGTTGAAGAAGTCTCTCTATGGGTTGAAGCAATCTCCAAGGCAGTGGTATTTGAGGTTTGATCAGTTTATGAAAGTGCAGAGATATTCCAGAAGTGAGTATGATCATTGTGTCTACTTCAGAAAATTGCAGGATAGCTCTTTCATATATCTGTTATTATATGTGGATGACATGTTGATTGCCTCTAAAAATGCTAAGGAGATTCAAAACTTGAAGAATCAGCTGAGTTCTGAATTCAAGATGAAGGATCTTGGTGAAGCCAAGAAGATACTTGGGATGGAGATAGCTAGAGACAGAGCAAAGGGCATAGTGAGTTTGACACAGAAGCAATATCTCTTGAAGGTGCTGAAACGGTTTGGTATAGATGAGAAAACTAAACCAGTCAGTACTCCCTTAGCCACTCATTTCAGAATTAGTGCTTCTCAGTCTCCAAGTACAGATGAAGAGAGACAGTATATGGCTAATGTACCTTACACTAGTGTGGTTGGCAGTTTGATGTATGCCATGGTTTGTACTCGACCAGACATCTCTCAGGCGGTGAGTATGGTTAGTCGATATATGCATGATCCAGGCAGAGAGCATTGGCAAGCGGCTAAGTGGATTTTGAGGTACATTAGTGGCACCACAGATGTGGGTTTGAAGTTTGAGAGGGATGACAATATTAGCAGGTTATTGGTGGGTTATGTTGATTCTGACTATGCAAGTGATCTAGATAAGAGGCGGTCTACTACAGGCTATTTGTTTACTATGGCTAGAGCACCTATAAGTTGGAGGTCCAATTTGCAGTCCACTGTAGCATTGTCTACTACTGAGGCTGAATACATGGCAGTTGCTGAGGCCATGAAGGAAGCCATTTGGGTTCATGGACTTTTGAAGAGCTGGGAAATTCATCGGGAGAAGGTGGAGGTACACTGTGACAGTCAGAGTGCTATCCATTTAGCGAAGAACCAAGTTCATCATTCGAGGACCAAACATATTGATGTCCGTTATCATTTTGTGCGTGATTTGATAAAGGATGGTGATATTCTTCTGGTGAAGATTGGGACAGCTGATAATCCTACTGATATGTTGACCAAAATTGTTGTGGCAGCCAAGTTCAAGCATTGCATGAACTTGGCTAATATTTTGCATGTTTGATGATTTGGAATGGGCGGTTGGGATGTTGCTTTGCTATTTGTTTACTTAGTATGTGATATCATACTAAGGTGGAGTTTGGGTTTTTGAAGTTTCCGTTGCGTTTGGTGATGAGCATTTGTTTTGGAGTATTTTTGGAGATTGCTTGGGCTACTTGGAAGATCTCGCCAAGGTGGAGATTGTAGGATAATGGCTCGATTCTGGTTCAGCTTGTTGATATCCGTCGTATCGGGGGGTGGCAGGGGGGCAGCGCCCCCTGCAGCGATCGGAGCCCGATAGGGCGGAGATCGCCCCAGTTTGTGGGCTTGACCCACAAACTGGCCCGAAAATTCTATTTGTAAACTAGAATAGGCCCATTTCGCATAGCCCAGTAATTTTTTCTTTAAATACACCCTTTAGGGTTTTGTAAGGAGTGAACACCTCTATTCGGAATTTTGCAGCCGTCATCTTTGTAAGGGTTTTTCGCCCATTGTTGATTATAGTGGAAGAAACCCCAACCGCCCCGTGGACGTAGGCTTTTGCCGAACCACGTAAATCGTTGTGTTCTTGTGTTTGCTTATTTCTGTTTTTCGCTATTTCTCCTTTTGATTGGTGGTTAATTCGTATTTGGCATTACAGTTACTCTACAGATTTCGTATTCTAGAAGTCTAGTTTTGAATGATTGTCTTTATGTGCCTACCATGCGCAGAAACCTAATTTCTAATTCTTTTTTGGAGAAAGACGGTTATTCGGTGTTATCAAATAAATTATCTATTATTAAAAAGAACAAGTCCTTCATCTAGGATGGTACATTGATAGATAATTTGTACATACTAAAGCCCAAAATTCTTGCACATAACATAGACACCAGTAATCTTAAAATAAAAGCTCCTTTTGTGGATAAAACTTATCTTTGGCACCTTAGATTAGGTCATATTAATCTAAACAGGATCCAGAGACTAGTAAAAGATTGTCCTCTAAGTCACTTAAAGGTGACAACTTATAAAGTATGTGAATCCTGCTTAGAAGATAAAACAACCAAACGCCCTCACAAGGCTAAGGGGTTGAGAGAAGGAAAAAGATTACAACTTGTTCACATTGATATATGTGGCCCCTTTTTTTATGTTTGCCTTGGCTGAGGTCTTCGGACTTCATCCCTTTTATAAAAAAAAAAAGATATATGTGGCCCCTTATCTACTCAATCAAGAGGAGCCTATGAGTATTTCATTACATTTACGGATGATTACTCTTGATATGACAATGCTTACCTGATGCGACACAAGTCTGAATCCTTTGACAAGTTTAAAGAAAATCAATCTAAGGTGAACAATCAGACAGTTGAATGCATCAAGACTCTTTGATCTTATCGATGAGGTGAATACCTCTTTGGATATTTAATGGCAAAGGGATAACATCCCAATTGACTGCACCTGGTACTCCCCAACAAAACGGTGTCAGAAAGAAGGAACATATTACTTTTGGACATTGTTAGGTCTATGATGAGCTATTCGAATCTCCCTGCTTCCTTTCGGGGATATGCACTAGAAACAACAAACTAGTTGAATCGAGTACCTTCAAAATTTGTTCCTAAAACTCCACTAGAATTATGGTGTGGTATAAAGCCTTTGCCTAACCATATCCATATATGGGATTGTTCAGCACATGTGCGAATTGGAAAGGCAAAATTGAATAAACTTGACTCTAGAACACAAGTATACCTATTTGTAGGTTCTAAAAGAAACAAAAGAAGGTTACTTCTATAGTCCACAAGACAAAAAAGTGTTTGTAAGTACAAATGCTAGATTCCTTGAGGAGGATTATGTGATGGAAACAAAAAGTGTGGTGGCTGCACTTGCAGAAATGAGATCAGTTCATTCAAAAAGTGGCAATGTGAACTCAGGTAATACACAATTACCTCATAACATTTCTAATACTATGGTTGCATGTCGTAATGGGAGAGTTATTAAACCTCCAGAAAGATTCATGTTTGAAGGAGAAGCCTTTTTAGGCAGTCTCCATTGACACTGGATCTGATCCAGGTTCATATGATGCTGCAATTATAGATGTAGATGTACCTCATTGGCTAAATGCTATGAAACAAGAGTTGCAATCAATGCGTAAGAACAATGTATGGGATCTTGTAGATCCACCTGCAGGGGTTAAATCCATTGGATGCAAGTCGGTTTACAAGAAAGAGAAAAAGAACCAGATGAGAAGGTTGAAACCTTCAAGGCACGAATTATTACGAAAGGGTATATTCAGGTTGAGGGAATCAACTACGAGGATACCTTCTCACCAGTAGCTATGTTCATTTCCATCAGAATCCTTTTATCCATAATCGCTCATCTTGATTATGAGATTTGCCAGATGGATGTCATGACAGTCTTCTTGAATGGCCATCTTGAAGAAGACATTTTATGTAGCAACCTCCAGGTTTCATTACTCCGGGCAATAAGAAGAAGGTTTGTAGATTGCAGAGGGCCATTTATGGACTTAAGAAGAGACATCCAGATCTTGGAACAAGATATTTGATGTTGTTATCAAATCCTAACCAATTTGTAGATGAGCCATGAGTGTACAGGAAGTGTGATGAAAGTAAGATTGTGTTTTGTAATTATCTATGTAGATGATACTGCTCATTGGGAAATGATGTAGGGGAATTGTCATCTATGAAGGTATGGTTGTATTGTAATTTTGATATGAAGGACCTTGGGAGGAATCCTACATTATTGGTATTCGTGTCATTCCTGATCAAAGTAAGCTAATGTTGTGCTTATCTCAGGCTGCATATCATGACTGATAACAAGAAGGTTTTATTGCCCTTCAGACATGGAGTCTCTGTTTCTAAGGATTAGTGTCCAAAGACACAAGAGGAGAGAGATCGCATGAACGATGTGCCATATGCTTCGGCAGTGGGTAGTCTGATGTATGTGATGTTATGTACTAGACCAGATATTTGTGTTGTAGTGGGTATGGTTCGCCGATATAGTTCAACCCAGGACCAGAACACTGGACTCATGTCAAGCACATATTCCAGTATCTTAAGAGAACAAGAGATTATATGCTCGTTTATAACAGTGGGAGCTTGGAAGTAGTTGGCTATACAGATTCAGATTTTCAATCTGACAGGGATGCCAGAAAATCTACGTATGGTTTTGTGTTTACTCTTGGAGGTGGAGCATTATCTAGAGGAAGTGTGAAGCGGGACTCCGTAGCTGACTCGACAATGGAAGCGGAGTATGGGGCAGATTCTGAAGTGTCCAAGGAGGCTATATAGATGAGATCTTTCTTACAGGAACTTGGTGTAGAGCCAAGTCACCCCTAACTTTTTTGTGATATCACTAGGGCTATTGTGGAAGCTGAGGACCCTTGAAATCAGAAGAAGGGGATGCACATTGAGAAGAAATAGCATATCATTCATCAGTTTGATGAAGCTAAGAAGACTGATGTGGTTATGATAGCAACAACAGAAAACCTAGTTGATTCTTTCACGAGCCCTTACCAGTGAAGACTTTTGTCTCATGTTTATGAGGTTGGAGTTAGGAGTATGCCATATTTTTAATACGGCCAGTTGGAGATTGTAGAATTTATGAGCCTTGGTACCAAATCAGAATAGATATTAATTATATCAGATATTTTATTTATGGTTTTATGAAAATTATAATAACACATTCATGCTCTTTGTTTATTTTATATATATTTTTGCATGTGTTAGGTAGTCAGTTGTTCACATTGTATGTGACTCATATATGTAATTTTTATCACACATGGTAGACATGAGTTACAAGTTCTTTGTAATCGACAAGTTGGTTCACAGTTTGATGACAGTGACAAATCATCTGGAAACTATCGTGGGTTATCTTATAGATCTTTCTAGGTCAGTGGAGTTGTGTCTCCAGGATAATACATGGATATGTGTAATACATATTGAACATGGATCGTTGTGATATTTGATCAATGATTAATCGTCTGGTGTTGATATGGATATTCATTGTTACCAATGTGCGAAGATCCTCAAATCCTATGAGTTGTAGTTACCACAGTTAGTTGACTTGATACATCAATTGATGAAACGATATGTTTGTCAATATTTTGGTGTGGTTGACAGTTAATTTTGGCAACTCAGATAGTTCATGCAAGTGATAATAACACACTCTCCTTAGTGGGAGCATGGACATTACCTAAGATTTATTCTATAATTGACCATCTATATCCTGGTCAGGTCTTCTTGTAAGAAAAGTGATATAGGAAAAGTCTAAGTCGAAGATGATCGCTAATAAATAAACAAAGATATCTTAGGAGAATAACACAAGATTTGGTAGGCGGTTAATTAATCAAGTCAATTGTGGATGTTCGTGTAGGGTTCAATAACATGGTAGTGGTAATGATAAAAGGAATCTCTTCGATTTAACATTATACTTATTTGAGATCAGTCATGATACCATAAATGGTGTTCGTCATGATTCATGACTTGGATGTAATTGTATTTACATTGGAAGAGTCGTGGTTTGCAGATGTTTAGTAATCTTAATAGATTCCCTAAGCAGCTCCTACTATAGCATAGGAAAGACGTCGAATAATGGATATGGCTTGTTGTAAGATAAGAGGTTTTAATATATAGATGAGAATATTACTTGTGTGTACAATATATGTGATTGATTGATTAGCGCCAAAAGTGCGATCGATTGGAGTTATAATAATGTTGAAAAACCACAAACTGTAACAACCCACAAATTCTTGTTGGAGGAGTATCCCAAATTTAGTATAGCGCTAGTGGGAGATTGTTGGAAACTTCGATCGGCTCATGAAAATTCTTGCAGTAGAGAAAATCCCCTATCCATGGTTTTCAAGTTACCCAGTTAGAATTGTTGAGCTTTATCATGGAGCCACCACCACCTTTCATTCTACTAGTGAGCCAACCTCGGTCTGATACCACTTGTTAGAATCGAACAGTGGTACAGAAGAAAGAAAGAACAAATAAGGAAGAAGTAAAGAAAAATAATGGACATCAAGAAATTAATGTGTTCACATCTATGTCCATAGGGCAATGGAATCAACTTTTTCCACTATATTAAATAATGGGTACAACAACTAAATACAAGAACCCTCACTCTTACACACTTGAAAGTAGAATACAAATCCTCGAAACTCTCACTCTCGACTTGGAGTGGAACCCCTCAATCTTTTCACTTTGAAGTGAAACTATCTCAATTTAACTTTATTAAAAAATTGAGGAAAACCACATCCTTATATAGCTTTATATATGTGCGGAGGGAGTATTGGAGAAGCATTGGAATTGCAAAAGACAATTCCAAGATTAAGTGCTTTAATTCACTTGCATGCACCATTTCTTCTTCCAACACCACTGTCTCTACCATTATTCGTGGTAGAAAATTTTAGCACTTTTTTACAATATTATAGCAGTTAATTCTCTATATAATTCTAGAGAAACCAAGATTCCATCATGGGCTAGAATAGTCAATGGAACAACAACAAATACTTGGAAAGGTCTTGAGGTACTCGAATATCTGATAAGTGTAACACCCCATAAATTAATATGAATTATTTTAAATTATTAAAGAAATTAAATTAAAGCATTTGATTAATTTACTATTTTCCATAATTATTGTTTTTGCATGTGCAATGTTATGAAAATTTAAATTCTTAAAAAAAATTTGTCAATAATTATTTTCCCTCATTAATTTCTAATATTTTCATTTTTTAAATTTATTTGAATGAAGGAACGTATTTTTGGACATTTTGTTAATATAAATTGAATGTCTGATAGAATTTGATTTTTGACTATAATAAAGCCCGAAAATTAGGATTAAAAATATTTTTATCCTGATTTGAGACCGACCAGAGAGAGAGTCAAGTTGTGATGAGAATGAATGTTTTTATTTGATTAGTTTGAATAAAAATAAATGAAGTGGTTGTATATATAATTAAATTATTAAATATTGGAGGGCTTATAAGCAAAATTCCCTAAAACCCTAGAATATGTGAGCCGACCTATTTAAATGAATAGTAGGGTTCTTTCTTTTACTGTTTGCTTTGGTAACTCTTGGAATTGGATTTTCTTTTGCTTTTGGAGGACAAGGGCTTGAAGTTTTTGTGATAGATTTCACCTAGAGGTGGGTGTTCCTTCACCTCTCTTGTTGTGATTTTTATTCATGTTTATGACGCAAATGAGTAGATATCATGCTAGTATTTTGTTGTGGATCTATGATAGTTTATAGTATGTATTTATGATCTTACCATGAGATAATTATTGTGATGAATGATAAATGGAGTTTAATTGATTGCATGAGATATAAATTAAATTTTTATGTGTGGTGATCATGTTTATTTCATTCTTGAATGATAGATGTTAATAGTACATGAAAGATCTAATTTTTTATCTATAGATTGATTGAATGGTCATATAATTAATTTTAGACGATTAGAACTTGTTGTATGATCTTAAACCCATGCTTGATTAATTAGTAGATGAGATCTTGTTGTTTATTCACTATTTTTATTAGACTAAATTTCATTATTTAAATCCTAGAAGTTTTGTACATAAATTAATGTGTATTGAGATCATTTTAATATCGGGTTGAAGGCGATCTAGGGTTTCGGGTTGCTTTGATCAAGGGTTAGGGTTTTCGGGTTTGAACAGTGAAGGGGGAGGGTTCGGCCAGCACCTGAAGTGCAGGTTTCGGCCTGCATGTTAAGGGGGCTTCGGTATGTGCTAGGGTTGAGATAAACCCTAGAGTGAAAATCAATTAAAGGTGTTATAGGTAGATTCTATTTTTGTATGTAGTTCTGTTGATTTAATTATCAAGATATAAGGATAAGTTTCAGAATTGTATAATGTCTAGTTTCAGATTTTTGTAGGTTGGAGTTGCGAATTGTATGATGAAAATCTATGTTTTGGAAGGGTATAAATGTTGGTTTTTGAAGAGTATATATATATCAGTTTTCAAGGATATGTTTTAGAATTTAAAAGACATAAATTTCATATTTTAAATGACTATAGTTTCAGATTTTTGAACTATAAAGTTTCATATTTTGAGGGATAAAATTTCTGGTTTTTAAATGAGGTGTTTCAGTTTTAAATGAATTAAAAACCCAGAATTTAATATTGGAGTTTCAATATGGAAATAATTGTTATAAGTTGATATGAGAATATTTTGGTGATTTTGAATTTGTTTCTATAATGAAATTAAATAATTATGGAAGTTGTTGTTCATTTATTTGAGGAGAAGATTTTATAGTGATCTATTTGTTTATTGAAAATTTATATTTGATGAGATGAATTAAAATGGGGTATTGATGCTTTAATTTGAGATTAACGAAACCATGTGAGAACTTGTATATGTTTGGAAATGAGTTAAAGAAGGAAAGAATAATGAATGAATTAAGAATGATTTGAGAAATCAGGATTATTGGAAAGAACCTTAGAGAAGGATTATGAATGTGAGAGCTCTAGAGGCTGAGCATGACCTTATGTAGCGCCCCGAATTCCTAACATAGGAACTCATGACACTTTTCCAGGATCTTTCTTCAAATGAGTCACAACACATTAAAATCACAGGAAATTAAAATCTTTTATTACAACAAATGGTTATTACAATGTCCAATGTTTACAACAGTTACAAAAATTGTTACAACAAGAATGTACAATGAAATTTGGACAGTAACTTTCACTTGATGCTTTCTCCTGCTAGAGCTTCCTCGCGCTCCCAAGTCGACGGTCCTGCACTGATAACTGTGGGTAGGTCAGTTGATTACATCTGACGAAATGCTATACCCGGCCATCCTCTCTATGCCAGAATATAACGATTCCAACCTCAACAAACACAAATATTTGTTGCAAAGAAAAAGTGATGTCAAAAAAGTGTCGGTATATGGCATGGCCTAATCTAATGCACACACTATGCATACAATGCTCCTAAGGCTAACGCACGCTTGGTTGAAAGATTTGCATCCCATACTACACCCCCCCCCCAACCAAACGACATTCTTCAGTATGATGGGGCTCGATCCTCCGTTATGCATCCTAACCTTTGTGCTCTCTCCTGTTTCTAATTCCAGTGATGGTGAGGCTGCAGGTTCCTGGTGGAAACCAGTCACTACTGTCAATAGTGGTGTCCAGATCTATTAGTTTTATCCACTATGTCTGGTATCTCAGTCGCGGCTTCCGCCGTCCCGACTATATTCAAAAGTATGTTGTTGCATCTACGTCTCCCCGAACCTACCGAGGGATTAGAGCAACTCCCGATAGAGTCTAGCTCCCCAGGACATTGTCTAATCTACCTGTCTACATTGATCAAAAAAGGACCTGACGGATATAAGGTTTTCCCAACTCCACTACACTCATCCTTACACTAGAACAGAACTTGCAGTCGAGACGATGTCAACGCTCCAAACCTCCTGAAAGCTTGTTACGGATCATAAAGGCATTTCTGCCGAGACATCGGAGCCCCCACAAAAGTTGTCACCACTCTCAGGGCAACTCGAGGTCCCTGTCTGCATCAAACGAACCTAGGATTCGGTCGGGGGTGATGACGCCATGCATCCCCTTGACAAGCGAACACCCTCGCTAGTGCCTATCCTTACATTCCAACAAGACTCGGTCTAGTCCTACCAAAGTATACATGCGACACCTTCCCCTTAGTTAGGCAATCTATCTACAATAACCAATCCTTATCTCGATAATCAACTTGCTTGCCATGATCAACTAGTTCAATTTCTTTAGTAGACTCTCCCTAGTCAGTCACCTTTACCCAAGAATAGATCTCAACCCATTTCACACTAGGGCTCAACTAGCCCTCTAGTTCGGCCCAAGAGTTGACTCACCTCGGCCCATGCTTGGCACGAACCACGACGAACCGACTTCGTCAATCGCCGCAACCGTCATCTACGCTTGGAGTTCGATTGCAACCTTGGCCCGACCAACACGTAGCTCCGGCTAAACTTAATGCCCCACGGTCCTTGACAAGTGGTATCTCCGATCACAAACCATAGAATCCATCCATGCACGGTGAGTACGTCGGTGCACGAGTCATCTCCCCCAACGCGTTCGATGTACATTCCACCCGTCTTGATTTGTCAAGAAGACTAAATCTTAGGGTCTCAACTTAACCAATGTATCCCAACAAGGTGCACTACACTAGAAGTCCCAACCCACGAATACTCAAAAAGGGGTTCTAAGAGTCCTAAAAACAACAATTTGAGTTTCCAAACAGCAAGCACTCACTTGGCGTTCATGCCAAAACGGAGTTATTCCTGGTCCCGTTCCCTTGAGGAAACGCGATCGGTCGCTCCCCGTGCTTCTACTCAAAGTAGACAGCAAGCATAAGCACAAAATGGGCATGAATCTCATCCCAAAGTGGCCTACAATAATACCCCAATGTCCAATACAATTTCAACCTCAAACATTGAACATCATTGTCTATATTGGGGTCTACAAGCAACTATGACCTACTCCTTACAAGAAACTTTGGATCACTTAAGTCCTAACTCACACTCACATCCATAATAAGTTTCTTGACCTCAAATAACAACTCTAAGCTAGTAAAAGTACAAGTTTAACTCATTTCTATGAACATAGTGCAAACCAGTGAGCTCTGAGATTCCCTGTGTTTCTGTCATCACTTGCAAAAAATCATATAAAATCGAATACTTGTCGAAATCAAGATTTATTGGTCATTCCAGAAAGTTCTAAGTGTCTACTAAAAGTTCCTAGTTATAAGGATCTTCATATATGGTCGTTTAGATACTCTTATGGGTCCATCTTTAACAAGTACACAGACTTCTAGAACAACAGATCAGATCAGCATAGTCATGGAATAAAATCTATTTAAAATATCAATGGTGTCAGATCATCATGAAATTTTAGAATCTAGTTCCTGACACATGATATTAAAACCCTCTCAATAATCAAGTGTTTCCACCAAGTAGATTTCCAGTTATGTCCTTTTGAATATCATCCAAAAACAGGGCAGAATCAACAGTAGTTCTATTCACTAAAATATCTAGTTCATCTTGCATGATTTAATTGACATAGCTAAATTGGTCCAAATCTTATGAAATTTGAAACATAGGTCTTAGATACCTCCAACAACAACATATTAAAATTTTAGATCAATCCCACAAGCATGCAGTGAGATCCAAGTCAATCTTTCCATAACAGTAACCATAAAAACTACTTCTTTCTATTCTGACCAGAATGCAAGTTCGTATTTTATTTAAATAGCAAGAAAAATCATAAAACCCCATAAAAATTACTGAAGGTGTACGACACCTATAGGGTCATCCTCTAAAAATTTCAAATCAAAATTCCAAGTGGTATTCATGCAATGAGATACGAACTAACACCCAAAATTCAGTCTTTTAACGGCATTTTCTAGTTTAGACTACTTAACACAACGGGTTGTTTAAGTTCATTCCTATGGCATGCATGTCACTTTTTCAATCATAAAACACCATTTCAAACATCCAAGAATAAAAACACAAGAGGTTGGAAACACCCACCTTGTTGGTAGTTTGTTCTTGCTTTGAAAGACCTCCTTCTTGACTCTTCTTGAACCTAACTTCTTCTCCTTTGCTTGGGCTCCTAGTTCTCCTTCTCCTTGGCTTCCCTTCTTCTTCTCTCTCCAAATTAGTAGCTAGGGGTATTAGGAATGGAGTTTTGGAGGTATAGGAAGAAAGTAAGAGTAGTAGGAAATTTGTAGAAGAGGATGGAGGAGTGTGTGGGGGTTTTAAAACATGAGAAGAGAGCAAGAGAGAGGGGGTGGCCGGATTCAACCAATGGGGAAGAGGGGAGGGGTCTCATCAAGTAGGGGATTGGATCTCATGGGTGGTGACGTGATGGGCTTCTTACACAATCACATGATGATGTTTCTATATGCCCAAAACCCTAACCCTAAACTCAGCCTCGATCTCTTTTTCCCTCCATGAAATGTCCGGACAATATGGGCTAGACCCATTTGGTTTGGTTCAAGTGTTGGGGTTTTTTCGGTTTCATTTGGGTTCATAGGTCCAATTCAAAACATGTACATATATGTATATATATATATATATATATATATATCCGTATGCACAAAGTAGGCTATTAATGAGAAAAATAATTTTTTTAACCAAAAAAATATACAATTGTTATAACTAGTAGCGCTCGGTTTGTTTACTAGACGCATTCGTCAAAAATCATGGTTGTTACACCCTAGACCCCGGCAGTTGAGATTATTTGAATTTGAAAATTAGCTAGTGTTGGCTAATGTTCCTGATTGGTTGAGTTATGTCCGGTAAGGTGAACTAGCTCTAGGTGACTGTGGTTGTCTATGTTTGAACTTAAGGACATGCACTAGTTGGGGATGTGATTAAGTAAGAGCAAACATGAATAGGGGGGCCTCTATATGATCTGCAGTGTAAGATGATTCCCGAAATTATTGAGAAGTGAGTGGAAATGTCTCCAGATCATCTGCGGTGTGGGATTGATCTCCGAAATTATCGGGATCGAGGCAACGCTCATGAGATGTTTGTGTGATGAGGTGCCATGATGACTCGCGGTGTGGGGTAATCTCGAAGATTCCCAAGTGTGAGTGAAATAGTCTCCGGAATTATCTGTTGATAGAGATTGACCTCCGGAATTACCGAGGCGTAAGCCAGATACTCACAGAATGTCTAAATCTTCAGTTAGTCACGGGTATAAATTTTGCATAACGAGGGATTAAACCTTATAATAAGGCAAACGCTAAGGGCTTGCCCTCAGACCTATGTTGTATGGATGGCATAGAAACCGAATATGTAGCGCCCCGATTTCCGATACTGGGAAACCGTGACACGAGCCAAGATCTTTTCTTCAATTAGTCACAATACATCGAAAAACAGGAGAATTTAAAACTTTTTATTCAATACCCAATGTATTACAAGTCTGAACATTACACAACTGCAATACATTACAATAGAGTTACAATAATACCTTTACAATCCCAAGTATTACAACCTTCAACATCTTACATCAAAGTACAAGAAATGAAGAACAACACTTGGTAACTCTCACTTGAGTACTTCTCGACTGATACATAATTAATACATGAACTGCAGCGGAACTAAACTTAATATTGACTCCTTGCTTGCCCTGCCTTGAGTCCTCCTGAATCTCGCACCTGTACTTCTGCTATCCAGTACCTATTGAAGTGGGGACGTCAGTATTCACTGACGCTTAAAGGCTGATCATATAGCAGCGAATCTTCCAAACAATATACAAAATATAACAATGGTGTTGGTGTAGTTTAAGTGTTCGTGAGTGCTATGACTAGACACTAATGCGATACTTAAAATAGAACTAGAATGCTTCCTCGCATTATGAATTCTAATTATACATAACCCGTTCCTGACAATACTCCATGACTCTGTGAGGTTGCAAAAGGGGTCAAGTCCCCCTATGCAGTCTGCTTATGGTGTCTCCGTTTTCCACTACTACCCGGCATGCCGGACCTCACTCAAACAAGGTTGCAGGTGCGGTCTAGTTCCGCCACTGCAGTCATATAGTGGTGTCCATGTTGCCACTATTGCCCAGTGTATCGGGCCTTAAGCCAAAATCCAAATCATAGGGTTTCGCAAGCGCAGGGCAGTGCGAAGCCTACCCTGTGGCACCCTCTGGGGTATCGCAAGCGCAGGACTGCACAATGCATCCTGTGGCACCCCAGCCACGGTATTTCAGGAATTAACAGAGCGAGATACGTAACCCGTGTCCTCAACCTGTGAGATGGCACCGTACGTATCCCTTTGACGGGACGCTTCCTATTCTAATGTCAGCAAGTCTCCGAAAGCAACATGCAGCCCATACTACATGCGACTCCATCTCAAGCCGTTTCTCCATGTATAGGGATTTGAACCCACGTTACGCATTCTAATTGTACACGACCTGTTCCTGACAATACTCCATGACTCTGTGAGGTTGCAGAGGGGTCAAGTGCCCCCCATGCAGTCTGCTTATGGTGTCTCCGTTTTCCACTACTACCCGGCAAGCCGGACCTCACTCGATCCCAGTATATCGGGCATCGTTCCAAAATTAAACCATAGAGTTTCGCAAGCGCAGGGCAGCGCGAAGCCTACCCTGTGGCACTCTCTGGGGTATCGCAAGCGCAGGACTGCACCATGCATCCTGTGGCACCCCAGCCACGGTATTTCAGGAATTAACAGAGCGAGATACGCAACCCGTGTCCTCAACCTGTGAGATGGCACCGTGCGTATCCCTTTGACGGGAAGGTACAACCCAGTACACCACCTAAGGCCTCCCTCAAGGGACAAGTTGGTCGTAAGGTGCCCCCTACAACCAAACTCCTCTCTCTTCGGCAAGGGTCTAAGCAAAATGACCTTTATAAGTCACTACCCTAATGATGTCCCTGACTCGACGATCCTAGGGACGATAATATTATAACATAACGTGCTAGGCCTTAAATTAGGCTTTGCAAGACAACTCTACTAGGCTGCTCAACCTAGACTTACCAGATCCCCTCAGGATCCGGTTCGTGGCTCATCGATCCAAGACCTCGGTCGTGCGAATATGCATGCATGCCGCTATGTCTTGATGGTCGATAGCCCATAACGAACTGTGTACTAGCTAACAGCTATACACGAGTAACAACCACATACGAGCCAATAAGCTACGTATGAAACAACAACTACCTACGAGCCAGGCGGGCCTCGTAGGAGACAACAACGTACATACCAGCCAAATAAGCCGCGTATGAGACCCACAGCTACATACGGGCCAGTCGAGCCACGTACGAGCACAACCGTGTGCAAACAACCATACAGGTAATCAATCCTAGAAGCAACCAAACGTGCTTACTAACAAACTTGGTCATCTAATATTAGAAGCAACAAAAGAGTCTACTAATATTTTATGGTCGGTATTCCACTAAGGAAGAATCCGAAGGCGACCTAACGGCCTTTATCGGACCAACTATCACTAGTGGTCTTCCCAATCCTTATTACCTCCACTTATAGCGCCTTAAGTATGGCATACAACTACAAGCATCTCCCTACGACAATTTAATCGTATAACTCAACCACCATGATACTCCTATGTATGAATGGGATTAATGCTTACGCTTTCATCGAGCTTAAGCATGAAAATCACTTACGACCTAGACATAAAGTCCATTATAGTCAAGCATAGGTTACAAATTGATCATGAAAGCTTACTACTTATCATGACTAATCACCGCAACCCTATTAGTATAAACAAGCAACATTCCAAGGCATAGTAGGTAGTTCTACCACTACTCCTACAATCATTCTAAGCAAGTATTTGAACTTTAGCATGGTATACAATTCTTTTACCACTTATCTAGCATGAATCTTCATTAAGCATAAATGACTACTAACCATGGTAGGAAATTCCTAGGATGAATCCTACAATTTCCTAATCATAAATAAATCACTAAACATGGTAGGAGCTTTAGGGATGAATCCTACAATTTTCTAAACATAAGCATGATAGAATTTCTTAGAAAGCATCCTACAACCTCTTAAGCCTAAAACATGATAGGAATATTTTTATAAACAATCCTACAACATTCTAAGCATGGAAACATGGTAGAATATTTTTAGAGGTAATCCTACAACTTATTAAGCATGAATATGGCTTCTAAACATTTTTAGAAATGATCCTACAACATGTGAAGCATGAATGAGGCTTCTAATCATTTTTTAGAAATGATCCTACAACATAAGTAGCATGAGTATGGCTTCTAATCATCCTTAGAAATGATCCTACAACATAAGTAGCATGGAAATGGCTTCTAATTATTTTTAGAAGTAATCCTACAATATTAGTAGCATGGAAATGGCTTCTAAACATTTTTAGAAGTAATCCTACAATATTAGTAGCATGGAAATGGCTTCTAAACATTTTTAGGAGTAATCCTACAACATTAGTAGCATGGAAATGGCTTCTAAACATTTTTAGAAATGATCCTACAACATGTGAAGCATAGATATGGCTTCTAATTATTTTTAGAAGAAATCCTACAACACTCGAAGCATAGACATGGCTTCTAATTATTTTTAGAAGAAATCCTACAACACTTGAAGCATAGATATGGCTTCTAATTATTTTTAGAAGAAATCCTACAACACTTGAAGCATAGATATGGCTTCTAAATATTTTTGGAAGAAATCCTACAACACTTGAAGCATAGATATGGCTTCTAATTATTTTTAGGATCAATCCTACAATATTATTAGCATGAATATGGCTTCTAAATATTTTTAGAAGCAATCCTACAATATTATTAGCATGAATATGGCTTCTAAATATTTTTAGGGGCACTCCTACAACATTATACTACTACTACTACTCCTATTTTAATCAAAACATAACTATCTACTACTACTACTACAACATACAACTTTACTACTATCACAACATACAACTTACTACTATTACTACTACTTCATTCTCATAAAAAGAATCACAACATACAACTTACTACTATTACTACTACTTTATCAATCAACATACATGCTACTACTACTTGTTTTATTACATACTACTACTTATTATTATAGCTTACTACTACTTAGTTGCTTACTAATCTTATTTATTACTAGTGATAAAGAAAAGATTATTTTTTATTTTATTTTACTTTACTTTACAAAAGAAAGACCTCTTTAATTAACTACAACTAGTGATTAAAAATGAAAGAAGATCTTTTTAATTAATTACCACTAGTGATTAAAAATAAAAGAAAGATCTTTTTTGTTAATTACAACTAGTGATCAAAATAAAAGAAGGTCTTTTTATTAAGTTACAACTAGTGATTTAAACAAAAAGAAGATCTTTTTATTAAGCTATAACTAGTGATTAAACAAAAAGAAGATCTTTTTATTAAGCTACAACTAGTGATTAAAATAAAAAGAAAGATCTTTTTATTAAGTTACAATTAGTGGTTAAACAAAAAGAAGATCTTTTTAATTATTTCTACCACTAGTGTTTAGTAAAGAAAGGAAAGATCTTTTTGATTATTACATTAGTTCAATCAAGTCCTACAACCAACAATGGTTGTATTGTTCAACAATATGCAATATGTATGGTTCCATATCAAGTCCTACAACCTTACATGGTTGTATGCAAAAGTTTATGTGCATGTGTTCCTTTAGTCCAAGTAGTTTACTTTTTATCATACAACAACAACCAAAAGAACTATTTTTAGATGATTCCTACTACCACATACCACATAATAACCATACCAAAAAGAAAGGGTAAATAAGAGGGTAAGAAGAAGAAGAACATCAAAAACCATCATTCAATAAACAAACAAACAACAAACAAACATACAAACAAGGCATGAAGAAACCCCCACCTTCCTTTCTTGTAGGAAGGACTTGCTAGCATAACTTCTCCTTCCCCTAGCTTTAGAAATCTTCTACTAAACCTACAAGAAAACTCTCAAATTAGTATGAGACTTTCTCTCTTTCTTTTCCTTTCTTTCTTTCTTTCTTTCTTTCTTTCTTTCTATCTTTCTTTCTTTCTTTTGATCTTTCTAAAATGAGAGAATGGTGGAGGAAGGGGGTATTTATAGGAGGAGATGGGAGTGGTAAGTGCACCTAATGGCACAAAATACCCCCAAAAGAGGGAGGCCGGCCATGCTTAGGAGGAGGGGGAAATGGGGGAGGTGTTATGTGGGGGGAAGGTTGATGTGGAGGAGGGTTTGTTCTAGAAGAAATCTTAACCCTTTATGTCTTTGTAACCCTATGTTTAACCTCCTAATCAAACTCTAACCCTCCTTACTAGGTTTGTCATAACAAAACAAGTGTTGTCCAAAAACACACAACACACAATTTGTATGATGCACTAATCGACATACTACTCGTATGTGCGCGTATATGTCCGTATACCGGGAAATCTTCGCATAATCCACATAAAATAATTAAATCTTGGAAATAATAATAAAATAAAATTTATTATTAGTTCGGAAGATCACGATATCAATTTGATACAATACGGATGTATACTGGCCGATATCTGGATACAGATATTGTCTAGGAGCAAACCGGGTAAAAATCACCAAAATGTTCTAATTTTGGAATTAAAACAAAATAATAATAAAATAATAATAAATAATAATTTATATACGGTAATATCCGTCCGGGATATTACAGAATAAGTGTGCATTAGTGAGCATTGTGTGCAGTTGTGTTCCTTGGATATTGTTTCAAGTATTTCTCGTTTGTTTTCATAACACACTTATTCATTTACTTTAGCTTCACTTGTTGATTTATGAATCTTTCCATTATTGTTTTATTTTTGTGCAACAAGCTTGTTGTTGTGAGACTTTGAAAGATCGTTGCTTTAATCAGCATTGCGTTAGTTATATGTGACTGGCGTGCAAACAGTTTTAACAGTTTTGCAAAATTTGAAAGTGAGTGGCTTCGACAAGAGTTAAAGCTTGGATTTATGTGAAGACTGGAGTTTCAGTATTGAATCAGTTGTACTAAATGTGTATTAATTTGTGATGTGCTTTGTAATGAGAACTGATGTAATGAAAGTTTTTATTTCCCTGTAATTTTGTGATGTGTTTACATTACATTGAAGCAAAGATTATGGATTGTGTCTCATATTTTCTATATTGAAATTCAGAGAGCTACAAAAAGTGGTATCTGAGCTGACTTCAATAAGTAATCTTAAACATGGTATGGGGAATGAACCTAGGTGGACATTAGAGTGGAGTACCTAGGTGGACATTAGAAGTGTGTGTATCAGTCATAGATGTTAATCACCCTTAGGGGGGGTGAATAGGGTGATCATGTGGAAATAAAAAATTAAAAGAATAAAGTAAAATAAACCAAAGTAATGCAAGAGAGGCAAGAAAAGCAAACTCAGATAACGCAGCGATATAACGTGGTTCGACCCCCAGATCTACGTCCACACTACCTACTTGTAGCAATTCTACGCTACAAGCGTTCCACTATACTCAAAAACCCTTAGCACAGTGATTCTCGGATTCAGGTCGAGAGATCTATTACACCCATAGGATTTCTAATCCAAGTCCCGTCAATCTCACCGAAGTGGAAAAGAAAAGAAAATAAACTCAAGATTGTTTGAGATGTTAACTAAAGAATACAACCAATTCAACGCTCACACTCGGATTGATTATCAAGAGATTAGTTCAAAGTAATTTTTCTCAAAAGGAATAGGTGAAGAAGACACAGTAGATTTGTTCAAATAAATAGAAGAGGAAGTATATCGATCAAAAGAAGAAATGATATATTCCTAAAAAAGATACACAGCCAAGTTGCGGTCGACCGGTAAAAGTGTGCGGTCAACCATTCAGCTCTCTAGCGTAGCTAGAGAGTTGAAAGGTCGACCGCTATCTTAACTCATAAAGGTTGCGTTCGACTGCTACGGTCGACCGGTCATCGGCTGTATAAATCGAATCTACTTTGTTTTCTTACCATAAACTAATCAATTTCTAATCAATCAATTACAATAAATATCTCACGAAATTACTGCTAAAAATCCAGACTTGGTAGATTGCTTGGAGGCCAATTAATTTAGAGCTCTTTCCTCTTTTGCTTGTAAGTGCAATCTCCCTTTATTACTTTCCTTGTTTGTGCATTTGTGAATCTCTCTAGGATCCCTTTTTGGTTTTAATTATTCCTGAAAATTTGACACACTAAATTCAAACTTATTAGTACAAGTGAGCACGTTTTGTGCACACCAAACTGAGAGTCAACAATCTCACCCTTCTTGTGTGAACAAAACATGCAAGAATGTTTGAAATTTAAAACGAAATATATAAATACTCCCCTTGAATTTAGTACATCTTGTAAAACAGATTTTCATATAGATGGAATGGTTTAAGAGAGTAAATACTCCCCCTGAATATAATATCACCTATAATACAGAACTTAATGAACAAGTAATAATATAGAGATTATTAATTCATCGTTTGAAAGCATTCAGGAATTAGAGTATTAATCCATGAAATGATTTGAAAAATGTAGAGAGTATTAATCCATGAAATGATTTGAAAAATGTATGAAAACATTCGAAAACTTTCTCCCCCATTTTGGAACACACCAAGAGAGGATAGATAGAGACCAAATAATCCTTGGAAAGTTCATGAAAGCAATCATCAGTTTAAAATTCTGAAACACAAGACCAGAGAGAGAGCCGATCGACCTTACTGTTGACCGTAAAATACTTTTTCACAGAGATTATCCAGAGAGCATACCGGTCGACCGCACAGTCGACCGTCACATGTGGTGTTTCGAAAAGAATTTACAGAGAGTAAACCGGTCGACCACACAGTCGACCGCAAACCCATCAGGGGCCACAGAGGTCGAACCGGTCGACCGTACGGTCGACCGGCCAATAAACAGATTTTTTATGCTGAAAAATCAATGACATTTAATGCTCTTCTCATGACATAAAAACGTTTTTCGTCTAAAGGTTTGGTGAAAATATCTGCAAGTTGTGAATCAGTAGAAATATACTCAAGTAAAATATCTCCCTTTTGAAAGTGATCTTTAATGAAATGATACCTAATATCAATGTGTTTTATGCGACTGTGTTGGTCAGAATTTTTAGTCATGTTTACAGTGCTAGTGTTGTCACACTTTATGTGGATGTGGTCAAAGAATACCTTATAATCTTCGATAGTGTGTTTCATCCATAATATCTGCACACAATAGGATCCTGCCGCAATGTATTCAGTTTCGGCAGTAGAAAGAGTGACAGAGTTTTGCTTCTTGGATGCCCACGAAACAAGACAATCTCCCAAGAAGTGACATGTACCACTAGTGCTCTTTCTATCGGTTAAGCTTCCAGCATAATCTGCTTCAGAATATCCTACAAGAGAGAAATTTCTATTTTTTGGGTACCAAAGACCAGTATTTGGTGTGCCCTTAAGATATCGAATGATACGCTTAACGGCAACCAAATGTGATTCTTTGGGACACGATTGAAAGCATGCACATAAACAGACACTAAACATAATATCAGAACACGACACAGTAATGTAAAGCAAAATACCAATCATACCTCTGTAAGTAGAAATATCGATGTTATTACCAGATTCGTCATTGGATAGCTTAGTGGTAGTGGCCATTGGAGTTTTGTAGGCATTTGCATTCTCAAGTCCAAATTTCTTTACGAGTTCTTTGGCATACTTTGATTGATTTATGAATATTCCATCATTTCTTTGTTGTATTGAAGTCCAAGGAAATAGGTTAGTTTGCCCATCATGCTCATTTCGAACTCATCCTGCATTTGATTTGAAAACTCCTTGCAAAGATTTTCATTAGTAAACCCGAATATGATATCATCAACATAAATTTGCACAATCAAAATGTCTTTAAAAACATGTTTGATAAAAAGTGTGGTGTCTACTTTTCTTTAGAAAACCCTATGGGAAGAAGGAATGAACTCAGTCGTTCATACCAAGCACGAGGGGCTTGCTTCAAACCATAAAGATTTTTGTCAAGCCGAAAAACATGGTTTGGGTGTGTGGGATCAGTGAATCCCGGTGGTTGTGCTACATTAACTTCTTCAGAAATAAACCATTTAAAAAAGCAATTTTGTCATCCATTTGAAATAGAGTGAAATCCATGTATGCAGCAAAAGCAAGCAAAATACGAATAGCTTCTATCCTAGCAACTGGAGCAAAAGCCTCATCAAAATCTACACCCTCTTGTTGATTATATCCTTGAGCAACAAGACGGGCTTTATTCCTAGTTATTGAACTGGATTCGTCTAACTTGTTCCTAAACACACACTTAGTACCAAGGATGGTCCTATTTTGAGGTCGAGGAACAAGTCTTCATACTTGATTCCGTTGAAAAATGATTAAGTTCTTCTTGCATGGCAATGATCCACTCATTGTCTTGCAGGGCCTCCTTAAAGTTCTTAGGTTCAAGCATGGAAACGAAAGCAGTAAAACACATAAAACTATTAGCTTGAGTGCGAGTAGTTACCCCTTTGGTCATATCACTTCGTATAAGAGATGGAGGATGACTAGCCATGATTTTCCATGCCGGACGTTTCTCACTTGTGGGGTCGTGATGTTGTATATTTTCATCTCCCATGGCATCAATTTGTTCTATAGATGTTTCATCTAATTGATTTTGAGGTTCATCTTTGTCTTGAGGCATCATTTGTTTTTGATCAATTGCTTGTGGTTCCTCTTCAATATGCACCTGTTTCTTTTCAACACGAACCCCTACCTCATCATTATCAACAACATGTAATATTTCTTTCGAGTAGGGGTTAGTTTTATCAAATATAACATCAATAGATTCTTGAATAGTGCATCTTCTTTTGTTAAAAACACGATATGCTTTGCTATTAAGAGAATATCCTAGGGAAACACCTTCATCACTTTTACGATCAAACTTCCCCAAGTTGTCAAGAATGTTTAAAATAAAAACTTTGCATCCGAAGACATGAAAATAGCAAAGGTTAGGAGTTTTGCCATAATATAGTTCAAATGGAGTTTTCTCAAGATATTTTCTAATAACTTTGTTGATGGTATAGCATGCTGTATTGACAGCCTCTGCCCAAAATGACTTAGGCAGATCTTTTTCACTAAGCATTGTACGAGCCATTTCTTGGAGAGATCGATTCTTCCTTTGAACAACCCCATTTTGTTGGGGAGTGCGAGGACATGCGAACTCATGTTTTATCCCCTTTTTGTCACAAAATGATGTGAAGAGTTTGTTTTGAAATTCCCCACCATGGTCACTACGAATAGTAACATTGGTAAGTCTTTTCTCATTTTCTACTCTTCGACATAATTTTTCAAATACATGTACTGTCTCATCTTTTTGTGGCAAGAAGGCAACCCAAGTAAATCTACAATAGTCATCAATAATAACAAATGCATATCATGCACCACCATGGCTACGTGTTCGTGATGGACCAAAAAGATCCATGTGCAAAAGTTCAAGAGGTCTAGAGGTTGATACCATTTTCTTTGGTTTGTGAGAACTTTTTGTTTGCTTACGAAATTGGCAGGACTAACATGGTTCGTCCATTTCGAACTTAATTTTGGGGATTCTTCTCACAAGCTCCTTGCTTACAAGTTTGTTGAGATTGTCCATATGCGTGTGACTAAGCCTACGATGCCATAGCCATCCATCCTCGTTTCGTGCAAAAAAGCATCTCATACTTTCCTGTGCTAATTCATTCGAGTTTATGACATATACATTATTGCATCTATTAGCAAGAAGTAAACAATTTTTGTTGTTATCTAGTACAACGCATGTGTTTTTATCAAAGGTAACAATATACCCTTTATCAGATAATTGACTAATGCTAATTAAATTGTGCTTTAGACCTCTTACCAATAGGACATCCTCAATGGAGCATGAGGAACCAAAATTGATTTTACCTTTACCAATAGTTTGACCCATGCTATTGTCTCCAAAGATGATGTCCTTCCCCTTTTCCCTTGATAGTGATGAAAAGTATCTACTGTCACCAGTCATGTGATTTGAGCATCCACTATCAAGGTACCACCAATCTTCAGTTTTGATGCGTTGGGGTACCTACACCAAGATTAGTAGGCATAACTTCGTGTGCCCAAGTTTGTTTTGAACCTGCATTTGTGTCATTTCTCACCCACACAAGATTAGTATTCCTTTTCAGTGAGCAGTTATAAGATATATGTCCTAGTCTACAACAAAAATTGCATGTGATTCGACTATGTCTTGGGTCATGCGCACCTGCATAATTTATATTTGATTTGTGATTGTAATGATTTTTATGCACGTGCATATGATAAAATGATTTTTGGTGATGTATTGGCTCTTCGTAACCAAGCCCTCTATTATCATGATATGATATTGAATTTTTTGTAATAACGTAACTGGGCCCTTCATGCTTTTCAATAATTTTTCGAGCTCAGTTACCTTTTTACAAAGCCTCTTTCTAGTTATCTCATCATCTTTTGTATTCCAACGAATAGTATCTAGTGTGGCATCAAGAATCCTATTTTGTTTAAGGGCTTCGTTACAACCTTCAACTGCTTCATCAAAATTTCTTTTATATTCATCTAAGTCTTTTGTGAGCTTGGCAATATAAACTGACTTCTCCTGAATCTCTCTTAAGTAATCATCATGTTTTGCTAGAGATTCACAAATTTGTTGTTTCAAAGTCTCATTTTCATCTAGTAAAACATTATAATCTTTTTGACATGACTCAAGTTTTTCAAAAAAAGAGCATTTTTATTTTTCAGTTTGTGATTCTTTGTTATGCACTCGTCATGTATTTCATTTGAATTCTGTTTATACTGCCTAAGTTCACAACTTAGTTTCTTGGCATAGTCTTTCAAGTCATTACATATGTCTACAAGTTCATCATAAGTAGGTTGTTCGATTACCTCTTCTTGAGAAGGTGATTGCACCTCACCACTCCCAAGAGCCATGAAACCAACGTTTCCGTGATCTTGCTCTTCCTCACCTGTGTCCGAGTCTAGCCAAGTTGCCTTTAGCGCCTTCTTCTTCTGTTTTGGATTTGGGCGATAATATTCCCTGTTCCTGTCTTGTTGACTGGGGCAGTTTGCACGGACGTGTCCGGGCTTTTTACACTTGTAGCACACTTCTTCCTTCTCCATTTCTCTTTCCTCTTGATACCTGCCATACATTTTATTTTTGAGGTACTTACAAAATTTTCTTGTCAAGAGAGCAATGTCCTCAGCTGACTCCTCATGTTCTGAATCAGTTTTTGATGACCGGGCCTTCTCTACTTTAAGTGCAATAGTTCTCTCCTCAGTTTTTGATTCGATCCGTATATTTTACCTGTATCTCTTTTTTTCCACCATTTCCATCTCGTACGTTTTTAGTTTTTCTTGAAATGTGTAGTAGTCAAATCCCTTCTCTTCAAGTGTTTCTCTCATTGCCGCAGCCTTCACGTCCCATTCTGGCATGAGACAGCTTATGAGCTTTCCGACCTTTCGGTCATCATCAAGTCCCTTACCCAAGCTCTCAAGTTCATGGGCAATGATTTCAAACCGGGCGAGCATTTGATCCACGTTCTCCCCTGGTAACATGCGAAACACATCAAATTTATAAAAGCAAAAATTCACTTTAGCTTTTACCTCGGAAGCGGTTCCTTCATGCCGCTTTAGCATGTTGTTCCAGATCTTGTTAGCTGTTTTGCAGTTGCGCCCACATTGCATTAGCTCTTCATTGTTCAACCCTGCATAAAGAGCCGTCATTGCTTTAGAGTTTGCTGTCTTGAGGGCCAACTCCACTTTTGTGAACTCCGTCTTTCCATCACTGACTGGGATTTCGGTTTTATTGATACATACGTTCCACACTTCTTCTCCGAGCATCTGTAAAAAATTAGACATACGAACTTTCCAGATGTCATAGTATTTTCCATCAAAAAATGGTGATCGTGTAAAACTTGTCCCATTGGAGATGAAGGGCTCCGATGAGTACAAGTTTTGGGGAAGAGGGATTTCGGCCATTGGAACTTTCGCTTAAGCTTTTAAGCATTTTATAAGCACCTCGCTCTGATAACACTGTTAATCACCCTTAGGGGGGGTGAATAGGGTGATCGTGCGGAAATAAAAAATTAAAAGAGTAAAGTAAAATAAATCAAAGTGATGCAAAAGATGTAAGAAAAGCAAACTCAGATGACGCAGCAATATAATGTAGTTCGACCCCCAGGTCTACGTCCACACCACCTACTTGTAGCAATTCTATGCTACAAGCATTCCACTATACTCAAAAACTCTTAGTACAGTGATTCTCAGATTCAAGCCGAGAGACCTATTACACCCACAGGACTTCTAATCCAAGTTCCGTCAATCTCACCAAAGTGGAAAAGAAAAGAAAATTAAAGTCAAGATCGTTTGAGATCTTGACTAAAGAATACAACCAATTCAACGCTCACACTCGGATTGATTATCAAGAGATTAGTTTGAAGTATTTTTTCTCAGAAGGAATAGGTGAAGAAGACACAGCAGATTCCTTCAAATAAATAGAAGAGGAAGTATATCGATCAAAAGAAGAAACGATATATTCCTAAAAAAGATACACAGCCAAGTTGCGGTCGACCGGTAAAAGTGTGCGGTCGACCGTTCAGCTTTCTGGCGTAGCTAGAGAGTTGAAAGGTCGACCGCTATCTTAACTCATGGAGGTTGCGGTCGACTGCTACGGTCGACTGACATAAGGTACGGTCGACCAGTCATCGGCTGTATAAATCGAATCTACTTTGTTTTCTTACCATAAACTAATCAATCTCTAATCAATCAATTACAATAAATATCTCACGAAATTACTGCTAAAAATCCAGACTTGGTAGATTGCTTGGAGGCTAATTAATTTAGAGCTCTTTCCTCTTTTGTTTGTAAGTGCAATCTCCCTTTATTACTTCCCTTGTTTGTGCATTTGTGAATCTCTCTTGGATCCCTTTTTGGTTTTAATTATTCCTGAAAATCTGACACACTAAATTCAAACTTATTAGTACAAGTGAGAACGTTTTGTGCACACCAAACCGAGAGTCAACAATAGAGTCATGAATGTGTAGTAGATTGAACTTGCATTTATGTAACTATATTTGTGTATTGATGTTCATTTCCCTTTTCTATAGGATGACGGATAATCAAGATCCTATAGGAAATGTGGAAGAAGTTGATTTCTTCGAGGACTCTTTAGAGGATTCCGAGGAAGATCCAGAAGAGGAGTCTGAAGAAGAGCCAACAGAAGTGGAGGAACCACAGGAATCACAGAAGATCACTCCTCTCCTAAGGAATCTTCGAGCGAATCTTCGAACGAATCACCTGAAATAACCAAGAAAGATCATGTCATCGCGTCACTTCGACGTGAGATGTATTTTTATTAGTGCCCATCTGGAGGTGCATCATGTGGAGAACCAACAGTGTATCACATGTATGAAAGGGAGGATAGAAGATCTCGAAGAAGCTCGACATGCAGCAGATCGACATTTCGCCGAATTGGACAAATATACTAAGTAGGGAAAGAATGATTTCAGATGACACTGCGACGAGTTACACATAGCACTTGAGGAACTGAGTGAGGAACTCAGAGTGGCCAAGAGGCACCGTCACATTTGATTGCTATTATACTTGTTTTTATTTTCCAAACATGAATGAAATAAAATTGTATCATTATTTTCATAGATGTATGAACTATTTCTAATAAATCAGATTATTTATTTGTTACTATTTTGGTATATGTATTTTTGGCAGATGAATAAAATTTTATATTTTGAGCAACTGATGTGGATTCTTATAAGGTATTTAGACTTAGAAATGGCGAGTCTATGAACCGGAAATGGTAACAACGGTGTGGGAATGGATGGAGCCAATGGGCACAGACTCGATTTAGAGGCTGAGACCACCAAGTTTTATCATACCCTGAATGACTTCATGACAGTTGGTGTGGGCCAGAACATTGGAGTCGGACTAGCAACTCCAAATTTTGACCCCATCAAACAGGTGCAGTCTTTTAAGCAGATGAAGTCACCAACTTTTGAAGGGCAAGTTGATCCAAATGCAGCAGATGACTAGATCGGAAGATGGAAACGGTCTTTGAGGTTTTGGAGACCCCTACAGCCAGCAAGGTAAAGTTGACCACCATATAGTTGGAGAAGGATGTCGGTGTGTGATGGCAGTCCGTGAAAAGAACCTTTGGTGAGGAAACTATGATTTGGGAAGATTTCTTGGAAGAGTTCAGGGGTCATTACTTCCCTATGGACATGCAGGAGAAGAAGGCCATAGAGTTCATGAGCCACAGCAGGGCAACATGTCTGTCAGGGAGTATGAAACCAAGTTCACGCAATTGTCGAGGTATGCTCCATAGCTAATTGTGGATGAGGCAAGGAAGGTAAGGAAGTTTAAACAATGCTTCAGGACAAACTTAAGATCCCAAATGATACTGTTAAGGATCATGAGGTTCGACAAGATCATCAGAAGAGCAGATATGATGGAGGTAGGCATGGAGCAGTTCCAGCTAAAGAAAGAAACCTGGAACAAGAATAAGATGCCGACAGCGGCAAATCAAAGTAGAAGGAAGTTCTCGGACAAGAAGGGCAGATTCAACGAGCCCAGCAAAGGAGTGGCATCAGCTCAAGGAGTTACTTGTTACAACTGTGGAGAGTTAGATCACTACAGATCAGTATGTCCTAAACTAGCAAGGACTTAAACTTGCTTTCAATGCGGCAAAGAGGGGCACGTTCGGCCGAACTTTCCGTAGCTGAAGCAATAAGGTGGATGTGGGAACTAGCTGTGGAAGAAAGAGAAATCTCAGAGGAAGGGGCGAGTTTTTGCATTGACAGATGAAGATGCAGAGAACTCTGAAGATGTCATCACTGGTATGCAAGAATTTTAGTAATGGTTGAAGTGTATTAAATAAAACTTTGTATGAGAATAATGTGAAGTATTGAGTAATAGGACATTTTTTGATTAATGGAATAAAAGCCAAAGTTTTGTTTGATACTGGGTCATCACATACTTTTGTGTCGCTCAAATTTGCGAAGGAGTTTGGTGTTGAACCTAATATTTTTTCGGGTATAGTTTTTTTCAGTAGCTATGCCTTCAGGAGAGACGTTGACTACTGATCGATATTACACGGGCTGTGATATCGAGATCAGAGAAAGGCTTTTGGAGATCGACCTCATAGAGCTAGAAGTTTTGGGTGTCGATGTGATTGTTGGCATAGATTGGATGGTGATCTATGATGATACTATTGAATGCAAGAATAAGGCACGGTGGCTTTCCAAGGGAAGAAAGGAGGCACGAAAGTGGTAGCGACCATATCGAAGATGAAAATTCCGGAGGAAGTCAGGGTGATTTCAGTGGTCTGATATTTCCTAGCAGTGTTCTTGGATGATCTACCGGGATTACCTCTGCATCGTGATGTTGAGTTCTACATGAACATTCATCTAGGTAGTGCTCCAATATCTAAATCTCCTTACATATTGGAACCTATAGAGCAAGATGAAGTGAATAAGCAGATCGAAGAGTTGTTGCATAAAGGATTTATCAGACCAAGTGCTTCGCCATGGGGTGCACCTGTGTTGCTAGTGAAGAAGAAGGATGGATCAACGAGAATGTGCATTGACTATCGTGAGTTGAACAAGGTGACTATTCAGAAAAAGTATCCGATTCCACAGATGGATGATTTGTTTAATTAGCTTCAGGGTGCGGCAGTATTCTCAAAGGAAGATTAATCTACGGTCAGGTTATTCCATTTGGGTTAAGGAGGAGGATGTCCACAAGACAGTTTTCTGAACTCGGCATGGGCACTATGAGTTTTTGGCTATTCCATTTGGGATGTTGATTGCACTGACAGTATTTATGGATATGATGAACCGATTTCTATAACCATTCATTGACTCATTTGTCATGGTATCCATGAAAACATTCTTGTGTACTCGAAGTTAGAGGAAGAGCATGCTGAACACTTAACAAAAGTGTTGAAGAAGTTGCGAAAGCATTAATTGTATGCCAAGCTATCCAGGTGCGAATTTTGGATGTCGGAGGTGGCATTTCTAGGTCACATCCTTTCTAAGGATGGAGTGGCTATTGATCCTCAGGAGATCGAGGTAGTGAAGAGTTGGCCTAGACCGACTATGGTGAAAGAGATCCAAAGTTTCTTGGGGTTGACAAGGTACTATCAGTGTTTCATACAAGGTTACACACGGATAGAAGTTCCATTAACAGGGCTGACTAAGAAGGTGAGTTTCAAATGGATTGATCAGTGTGAAGCTAGTTTTCAAAAGTTGAAGGAGAAGTTGACGACAACAAATGTACTGGTATTACCACAAGTAGGTAAGGACTATGATATCTGTAGTGATGTGTCTCACAGAGGTTTGGGTTTTGTTTTGATGCAAGAAGGGAAGTTCATTGCTTATGGATCAAGCAGTTGTGTTCTCATGAGAAGAACTATCCGACGCATAATCTGGAGCTTGAAGCAATCATTTTTGCCTTGAAGCAGTGGAGACATTATGTATATGGAAAAAAGGTCAGCATGTATACTGATCATATGAGCTTGAAGTACATTTATCAGCAGAAGGATCTGAACCTATGGTAGAGACAGTGGTTGGAAGTGCTAGAAGACATTCATCCTAAGATCATGTAACAGCCAGAAAAGGCGAATGTGGTGGCCAATGCACTTAATCATAAGAGCAGTCTGTCTTCTTTCATTACAACACAGAAGGAGTTAGCGGAAGAATTGGATTGGGCAGGTATTGAAGGTGTACTGCAGAGTTTGGAGGCATTGTTGGCAAAGTTGAGTCTTCATCCTACATTGAGGGAGCAGATCATTGATGGCTAGAAGTCAGATGCAGAGATTCAGAAGATGTTAGAGTAGATTTCCATCTGCAAGTTATCAGAGTTCCGAGTTCAAGATGGAGTTATATGGATGGGAAAGAGCCTGTGTGTGCCAGAAGGAGAAGATTTGAAGGAGAGCATTATGCAGGAAACACATACTACCTGTTATCGGTACACGCTGAAAGTACGTAGATGTACAAGGACATCAAGTAATATTTTTGGTGGCCAGACATGGAGAGGGACGTAACAAACTTTGTGGCAAGGTGTTTGACTTGTCAGCAAGTCAAGGCGGAGGATCAGAAGCCTAGAGGATTATTGCAACCATTGCCTATTCTATAATGGAAGTAGAAGAATGTCAGCATGGACTTTATCACGGGTTTACCAAGAAGTTCGAAGGGTAATGACTCGATTTGGGCTGTTGTGGACCAATTACCCAAGTCGGCAAATTTCTTGTCTATGAAGATTACATGGTTATTTGAAAAATTGGCAGAGGTATACATAGAAGAGATCATGAGACTTCATGGAGTTCCTGTAACAATTGTCTCCGATAGAGATGCAAGGTTCAAATCTAGATTTTGGAAGAGTTTGCAAGAAGCATTGGGGACTAGACTTGACTTCAGTATGGATTTTCATCCTCAAACTGATAGACAAACCGAAAGGGTGAATCAAGTGTTAGAAGATATGTTGAGGTCATGCGTCATGGACTTTGGTGGAAGTTGGGATAAGTATGTAGCACTGGTCGAGTTTGCTTGTAACATCAGTTATCAGGCCAGTATTGGCATGACACCGTATGAAGCATTGTACGGGAGAAAGTGTAGAACACACGTCTGTTGGTATGAAGTTGGAGAGAGGCAGATGTATGGACCAGAGATTATGCAGCATACTTCAAAGAAGATTGAGTTGATTCGGAAGAGATCGGCTGAAGCTCAGAGCAAGCTGAAGAGTTATGCAGATGTTCAACGAAGAGATTTGGAGTTCGAGGTTGGAGATACTGTTTTCCTTAAGGTATCTTCAACAAAGGGAGTAATCAGATTTGGAAGAGGAGGAAAGTTGGCACCAAGGTATATTGACCTTACAAGATTCTGAAGCGGATTGGTAAAGCATCATACAAATTGGAATTGCCAGAAGAGTTAGCACAGGTACACAACGTGTTCCATGTGTCTATGTTGAGAAAATATGTGCCAGATCAGAACCATCAATTGCCTGAAGAACCTGAAGGTTTGCAACTGAACTTAAGCTACAAGGAGCTACCTGTGGAAATCTTGGATCGACGGGAGAAGGTGTTGTAGAATAAAGTCATACCGATGGTCAAGGTGTTGTGAAGGAATCAACTGTTCGAGGAAGCTACATGAGAATCTGAAGACCGTATGAAGAGTGATTTTCCGAAACTGTTTGTGTAGGTTCCTATCTTGATGGTTTTGTTTCACCTGCTAACAATAGTTCTGAGGACAGAACTATTTTAAGAAGGGAGTAGTGTAACACCCTGTCAAATAAAATGAATTATTTTGAATTATTAAATGATATTAAATTGAAGGATTTAATTAATTTTATTATTTTTCTTAATACTATTTTTGCACGTGCAAAACACGCAATGTTATGAAAATTTAAATTCTTAAAACTTTTTGTCAATAATTAGTTTCTCTCATTCATTTCTAATATTTTCATTTTTCAAGTTTATTTGAATGAAGGAACTTATTTTTGGACATTTGTTAATATAAATTGAATGTATGATAAAATTTGATTTTTGGCCATAATAAAGCCCGAAAATTAGGATTGAAAATATTTTTTATCCTGATTTGAGACCGGCCGGAGATAGAGAATCAAGTAGTGATGAGAATGAATGTTTTTTATTTGATTAGCTTGAATAAGAAAAAATCAAGTGGTTGTATATATAATTATGCTATTAAATCTTGGAGGGCTTATAAACAAAATTCCCTAAAACCCTAGAATATGTGAGTCGGCCTATTTAAATGAACAATAGGGTTCTTTTTTTACTGTTTGTCTTTTTGTGACATTTGGAATTGGATTTTCTTTTACTTTTGGAGGAGAAGGGCTTGAAGTTTTGTGATAGATTTCAACTAGAGGTGGGTGATCCTTCAACACCCTTGTTATGATTTTTATTCACATTTGTGATGCAAATGAGTAGATATCGTGCTAGTATTTTGTTGTGGATCTATGACTGTTTAGAGCATGTATTTATGATCTTACCATGAGATAATTATTGTGATGAATGATAAATAGAGTTCAATTGATTGCATGAGATAAAAAATCAAATTTTTATGTGTGGTGATCATGTTTATTTCATTCTTGAATGACAAATATTATTAGTGCATGAAAGATCTAATTTTTTATCTATAGAATTAACTGAATGGTCATATATTTAATTTTAGAGGATTAGAACTTGTTGTATGATCTTAAACCCATGCTTGATTAATTAGTAAATGAGATCTTGATGTTTATTCACTATTTTTATTAGACTAAATTTCATGATTTAAATCCTACAAGTTTTGTACATGAATTAATGTGTATTGAGATCATTTGAGTATCATATTGAAGGCAATCTAGGGTTTCGGGTTGCTTTGATCAAGGGTTAGGGTTTTGGGGTTTGAACAGTGAAGGGGGAGGTTTCGGCCAGCACTTGAAGTGTAACACCCCGAATTCCAAAATACAACTGAATTTGAGATTCCACAAGATCTTTACACTTCTTTCGTACAATTTTACAAGGAATTTAAAACTTTTCACTTTACATCAGAGTTACAAGAAATCTTTACACTTTACAGCGAAAGCAAAATTATAACATTTACAAAAATGAAAGTACAACAACATTTGAATAATCTCTAAGCATCAGTTCTTCTTTAATCTTTATCATGCCATTTATCCTACATACAAAACTGTGGGTACGTCAGTTTATTCAACCGACGAATATTATACACGGCCATCCTCTCTATGCCGGAAACAGTATAATTAATTTTTCATACTTAACAAACACAAACTTGTTCACATATCAAACTAAGGGGAATATCCTATTGATGTCGTGTTGTGATTGTGCACTTAGTCCTTAATACAGTTATTAATATTATATGACACTAATGCGCACTTGTTCGGATTCTATGCATCACATACTACATAGGTCTGAGGCAAATCGTTCTTCATCTTGTAGGGTTCATTCCCTCGTCATGACTTAATCTACTATTGTAACTACGGTAAGTATCCTAGATGTCCTATGAGTACGAGCTCATGTACAGAAAAACTAGAGGGGAATCCCACGTCATGTCATGACACATCGTGAAGACAACCTATGGACAATTCAGCCTCCTTCATGGCACACGATCCTCTCACAGTCACCAAACACCCCACAATTGTCGCCAAGATTCCGATAATTTTGGAGTAGTGCCCACGTCATGTCACGACGCATCGTGAAGGCAAACTGTGAATCATACCCATATCGTAGACTCGAGGCCCACATACTTGTATTTTTCTCTCACTTTCATCACCTCTTCACTATATACTAATTCTTAATTTAATGAAATCATGAACAAAATCAATCTCTTAGAGTCAGCCCTCTCACTAATACCGGTCTGATTTCTTTCACTTCACAATGACCCAAACTTGGTCTTTTCAATTTTAATAATCATATCTCATCACTTTCACTTGCCGGTGTTAGTTTTGGCTACACCGTAATTTTCAATTTCAATTCACAAATTCACATATCTGAGTTGTCATACTCAAGAACATTTCTCTTTTCCAATTACATGATTTCCAATCCTTTCATGAATCAATTATCATGCATGGAGTTCAATTATACTCATGCATTCCATAAACAACATTTATTTCTACATTAAAATCATATCACGAAAGCATCTAGTCAAATGAATATTCATAATATCACCATTGTCATGCTACTCTTTTAACAAAATAATCCATACAAGAATTCACAGTTATGTTCTCTTTCCAATCATTTTCCCATTTCAACACTTATCTTAATCACCCCGTGAAAACACGCATTTTTATGAAATTATACAAGTAAGAAACCATAGTTTCGAATACAACTTTACCTCAAAACACACTTTATTTCATTCCAATAACTTCCAATTTATTTTCATAAGTTGTATATGATTTTAGAATAATTACGGTATTTTTTCCGGAATTTTTATACATTAAGAAAACTCCCAAAATCAATTTAAAAAAATATAAAATTTTTGGCTAACACCAGAATCGAACTCGCAACCTCAGAGAAGATAGCCGCACCCGGTAGCCACTAGGCCGAAGGCTCTTAGCGATATAAATAGGGAGACAGAGTTATATACTCTATGTTCGGGTGTTGGTTAATTTTTTTAAACCGCACAAAAAGAAGGTGGCCTCAAGGTATCGAACCAGCAACCTCAAGTCACGCGCCGTGCTACTGTAGCGCCAGAACGCCAACCGACCACTTGAGCTATAGGCTCAAGTTGTCACAAATACAACTTGAATTCTATTTAACTTGAGTCTCTGTTTTATTAAAATATTTCGATGTTTACAAGCTCTTATCTTTGTTTTGCTTGCACCAAAAACCATGTAAATTTCTAGAACGTATATTTTAACTTAAATTAACACCCCAGTATTTTTAAAATAATTTTTCCAGTAATTTAATACACATTTCTCATACAATAATTTAAATTGCATACTACTCTCTCCATAGTTCAAATTTGACATTTCTCAAATACAAATTGGTATAAAAAAATTCATATTATAAATATAATTCCCTGTTTTTCCCTATTTCATAAATCCAAATGCATAGGATAATTTTATTCATTTGAAACAATATCACGATAGTCCATTTAGCACATAAAACAATAATTTCATCTACTAGCATTTTGTACTCAATTTTGACATTGTCAACAATCCCAATTCAATATTTCCATAACTACAAGCAATTTGCACACAAAATTAAGATTCATGACAAGTTAACATACAATCTATCAAGCATTAATCTAATCAACTAGCAAGTCTTTTTTTCAATTAAGTGTACTCTTATTAGTTTCTTTCATGCATCATTAATTCAATCACTCCTAGCATGGCATCTAAATTAGAAATATAGAAAACCATCCACCTTATTTTGGAGAGAAAATCACACAACAACTCTTAAACGAAAAGCCCTTCTCCTCCTAGATTGAGCTTGCCCACACAAGTGCGTCTCCTCCTTGCTTGATGTGCAAACTGAAAGCTCCCAAGTGATGTAGCCGGCCTCCTTGCTTCTAGCACACACACTCAAACTCTCAATCTCTTATTCTCACTTTCCACTAATAATCTACTACTAATAATTGTATTCTTTCACTATAGGTTTGAAAAATGAAGAGTGCAAGAATAACTAGGCTGGGGGGGAGGGTATTTATACAAAATTTTGGGACAAATAGAAGGCTAGGATTGATCTAGGAGTTAAGAAACAAAGGCTAGGATTCAAGGAAAAGTTGTAGTAACCAACCATGATCACGAAAACTACCTCCCACAAACTCCACTCTCTTTTCCCTCCTAGTCCATATCCAGCCATGCAAAAAGTGCACAAATACGTGCACGTGTGATGCACGTGTTCACATAGTCCCCTATTTTAAAAGTTGTACATTTTATTTTTTATAAAAAATCTATAAAAATTGTCTACACTACAAGTTGTAATAAAAAAGAGAATAAACTCATGGGCTTTTATTTAATGGGCCAAAATAGCTTACATTTAAAATAAATTTAGTTGGGCTCAAAATAAAAGAATACTTATGTTTGTTTAAAAATAGGCTTTGGGTAAAAATAATAAAAGACATATATATATATATATATATATATATATATATATATATATACTCATTTTTCTATGAAATGAAAATAATTATAAAATTTTATTCCGCAAGATTGCATGTGCACAATACGTACAAATTAATAATACAAAATAATAATTCTCATAAATGAAAAATCAGGGTATTACATGAAGTGCTGGTTTCGGCCTGCATGTTAAGGGAGCTTGGGTATGTGCATGGGTTGAGATAATCTCTAGAGTGAAGATCAATTAAATGTGTTATAGTTATATTCTATTTTTGTATATAGTTCTATTGATTTAATTATCAAGATGTGAGGATAAGTTTCAGAATTTTATATTCTATAGTTTCATATTTTTATGAAATGAAGTTTCACATTTTATCATCGCAAGTTTCATATTTTTTTAGGTTGGAGTTGCAAATTGTATGATGAAAATCTACATTTTGGAAGGCTATAAATGTTAGTTTTTGAAGAGTATATATATTTCAGTTTTGAAGGATATGTTTTCAGATTTTAAATGGCTATAGTTTCAGATTTTGAGGGATAAAATTTCAGATTTGTAAATGAGATGTTTCAGTTTTAAATGAATTATAATCCCATAATTTAATATTGTAGTTTCAAATATGGAAACAAATGTTATAAGTTGATATGAGAATATCTTGGTGATTTTGAATTTGTTTCTATAAACTAAATTAAACAATTACGGAAGTTGTTGTTCATTTATGTGAGGAGAAGATTTTATAGTGATCTATTTGTTTACTGAAAATTTATATTTGATGAGATGAATTAAAATAGGGTATTGATGCAATTATTTGAGATTAATGAAACTATGTGAGAACTTGTATATGTTTGAAAATGAGTAAAAGAAGGGAAGATTAATGAATGAATTAAGTTGTTGATAATTTGAGAAATTAGGGTTTTTTGGAAAGAACCCTAGAGAAGGATTGTGAATGTGAGAGCTCCAGAGGTTGAGCAAGACCCTTGACACTGGCAGTTGAGATTGTTTAATTTTGGAAATTAGTTCCTAATTGGTTGAGTTAAGTCCGGTAAGGTGAGGTAGCTCTAGGTGGCTGTGGTTGTCTATATTTGAACTTAATGACAAGCACTAGTTGGAGATGTGATGAAGTAAGCAAACATGAGCAGAGGGGCCTCTATATAATCTGCAGTGTGAGATGATCTCGGGAATTATCGAGATGTAAGTGGAAGTGTCTCCAGATCATCTGCGGTGTGGGTTTGATCTCTAGAATTATCGGGATCGAGTCGACGCTCATGGGATGTTTGTGTAATGAGGTGCCATGATGACTCACGGTGTAGGTTATTCTCGAAGATTCTCAGGTGTGAGTGAAATAGTCTCTGAAATTATCTGTGGATAGAGATTGACTTCCGAAATTATCGGGGAGTGGGCCAGATACTCACAGAATTTCTAAATCCTAATTTAGTCACGGGTATAAGTTTTGCATAACGAGGGATTAACCCTATAATAAGATGGATACTTTGGGCTTGCCCTTGGACCTATGTTGTATGGGCAGCATAACATCCGAACAAGTGTTCATTAGTGAGCACTATGTGCAATTGTGTTTCTTGGACATTGTTTTAAGTATTTTTCGTTTGTTTTCATAACACACACTTATTCATTTAGTTTGGCTTCACTTGTTGATTCATGAATCTTTCCATTATTATTTTATTTTTGTGCAACATGTTCGTGGTTGTGAAACTTTGGAGGATCGCTGCTTAATCAGCATTGTGTCAATTATATGTGACTTACGTGCCCACAATTTTAACAATTTTGTAGGATTTGAAAGTGAATGGCTTGAACAAGAGTTAAAGCTTGGATTTATGTGCAGACTGAAGTTTCAGTGTTGAATCAGTTATATTAAATGTGTATTAATTTTCGTTGTGCTTTGTAATGGGAACCGATGTAATAAAAGTTTTTATTTCCCTGTATTTTTGTGAAGTGTTTAAGTTACATTGAAGCAAAAATTCTGCTTTCTGTCTCGTATTTTCTATATTGAAATTCGGAGCTCTACAATAAGTCTAGGAATCTGCAGGCTTCTTCTACGACTTTTGGAATACACATCTAATTTGAAGTGTAGGTGAGAACCTTCTTAAACCCTAGTAGTGTATGCTTTGTGATGTATTTGAATTTATTATGGCTTTAGATCATTAAAACTTATGGGAAATTTTCTTCCACGGTATTTTGTGCATAAATAAAAATTGTAAAAGTAAGTACCTACATAGAATTCCAACTCTAAACATGTTAAAGTGAATATGAAAAGTTTGTGAAGCAGGAGTAAGCACATCTAAGGCCAAGCGCTAATTATTCTGATGGCCAAGCTTTTAGCTGCCTTTGATTTTTATTAATAGATGTTTAGTCCATTTCCATTCCATCTTCCAACTTTCTCCGTCCAGTCATCTTTGCTTTAGACTGATAGTTTATGCATGTGTTGTTGCTTATTTTGGTGTGGGAACAAGCAGATAGTGAGTTAATAATTGAAGGAAACTACTAAAAGCCAAACATGTGACCCTGGCCGATAAAGACGATTAGATCTCCTGAGAATGAATATGGATCGTTGATTGACCACCATGATCTGAATCTGACGGCTGCTGATGCGGCCGATGGACTTGCAAAAATCCTGAAACACCGGGGAGTGGCCCCGGTGACAGACCCTCCGACGCTCAAATCAGAAGCAGAAAGAGAGAAAGAGAGTAAGAGAGTGAAAACTGGCAAATTGTTGATTACCTTATGACTGAAAAGGGGGAGGGGTATTTATAGGCCTGAGAGACATTTCAAGAGATTGATTTGCGTCTGCTGCATCGATTTAACTACCTTATCTCTTTCATGTCTCTTCCACTCAAGAGATAAGATATCCTTGTTAGGATATAAGAGATTTGACTCCTAGCTAGCATGGGTTGGGTGTCTCTACTAGTGGGCCTAGTCTGTTACTTTTTATATGCTTGGAAGAAGCCCATGCCTTGGAGTTGGGCCAGACATGTAAAAGAGTCTTGTGATGGCTAATCTGTCTGTGGATGCTTTGAGATCTGTGCAGGAATCATACGGCTTTGATTTGCTGCGGTTTTTACTATCATCATAAGCCCCCCACTCCCGGAAGGTAATTTTCTTGGCTTTTGGGGAGTAGTACGTCTTATTTTTGGATTCTGGCGTATAATCTTAGCATTCTGAGTGTTCGGAGATACCTGGAACTGATCTGTGGCTTCTGAAGGCAGTGAATATTTTCCTGAATTTTTCCATAGTTCTTCGGATTATTCTGAATTTTCTGAAATTTTTCCCAATTTTAAAATCACTTTTTCAGATTTTATAATTAATAAATTCAATTTTGATTATTTTTTCGAATTATTTTAATTAATTTTCCGAATTTAAATAAATATTTATATTTTTTAATTACTTTTTTGAATTAAAATGAATTAGAGGGGTTTTTTGCAAATAATCAAACCAGCGCACTGATCTTGACGCGATCTTGGATGCTATTCATAGCCAGGCTCGCACTTTGAGAAGATCAAACAGCTGTGATCTGATCATTGTGATGGACGACGACGTGGCGTGATCAGAGACACTCATCATCGCTCGGCTCGTCCACTGAGTGAGATCGAGCGGTGGAGAAGCGATTGAAGCGCTTGGGAAGATGATGGAGCGACGTGGACGCATCTGAGCCGTCCCTCGCCCTCGAGCTCGATTTTTGGAGAGATTCGAGGGTTGACAACGACTGTGAGCGACCCCTTAGCTCGGCCGAGCTATGGCCAATTTTTTTATCTTTGAGGATCTCATCGTGCTACTAAGCCATAGTTCCGTCGTCGAGCAATGGTGAGAGGTCATCATCAAGCCATTTTGGTCGAGTGCCTTGTGTCCTTCTTCTTCGAGCTCTGCATTTCGCTCGAGCATCGACTCCTTTCTCCGTGGAGCTACTAGGCCCTCGTCGACTTATGTGAGTGTCGAGGTACCTCCTCTGGGTCGAGCCACGAAACATTGAAGCATCTATGAAGCTCGAGTTTCACCGAGCTTGGGTTCTTCGACCTCGCCGTCCTGTCTCGTTCACCGAGCTTTTGAGCTATAAAGGGGCATTTCGGTCGAGCTATGAGCTTCGTGCTATGGCTGAACTATGGCCTTTGCTCTTCGCTGACCTATTTGAGCTTCACCCTTGGATGAGCTATGGGGATTTCAAAGTTTGGCCGAGCTACGGGGCGCATTTTGCCGAGCTATAAGGATTTGAAGCTTCAACCGAGCTACCACCTTAGAGTTTCGAAGAGGTCGATATGAAGTCTCCTTGTCGACCAGGAGCTTGGGCGGAGGACTGGTCGAAGGAGGAGAAGGGCTCTCAATCAAGTCTCTGTGATAGGCGAGCTTCATTTTGAAGCGGATTTTTTGGCACCAAATTTTGAAGAAGAAAAAGGAAAGGGGAAGGAGCGGAGCGGGTGGTTGTTTTAGCGGGTTTGGATCCGACCTGTTAACCACTTTTTTGTTTTGATTTAGCTTGCGGGTTTAGGTTGTAACCCGACCCGCTCCAAAGTCCTCTTATATCTTAGCTCCTTTTTTGGAGTTTCTTAGAGAATTTTTGGAGTTTTTTGGGCTTGGGTTTGCATATAATTTTATCTATATATATTTGGGTATATGCAACAATATATATATATATATATATATATATGTATGTATGTATACCCAGCTTTTTACTCCATCACCCTGTGAGAGCTGTTGCAGACTTGTTGTTTGTCCCCAGCAAGTTGATTAGGAAGCTCCAGAAAAGAGTTGAACGTTTGAACCTGCCGTTTGTGCCTAGCGAGTTTGTAGAGACAACTCTTTGACTGAGTTGGTATAGAGCTTGTTGTTTGATCCCAGTGAGTTTGTGGAGACAACTCTGAGATGAAGTTAATGTAGAAACTGCCGTTTGATCCCGGCAAGTTCAGAGTCAACTCATACATATATGACTGTCCTATAAGAGCTGTTGCAGACTTGTTGTTTGTCCCCAGCAAGTTGTTGAGGAAGCTCCAGGAAATAGTTGAACGTTTGAACCTGCCGTTTGCACCCAGCGAGTTTGTAGAGACAACTCTTTGACTGAGTTGGTATAGAGCTTGCTGTTTGATCCCAACAAGTTTGTGGAGACAACTCTGAGATGGAGTTGATGTATAAACTATCGTTTGATCCCGGCAAGTTCAGAGACAACTCGTAGGAGGAGTTTGTTCAGGAACTGTAGTTTGATCCCGGTGAGTTTGTAAGGAGAGCTATGAGATAAACCTGAGCTTGAACTTGCTGTTTGAAACCATCAAGTTTATAAAGGTTATTCCTTGATCGAGTTGATTTAGAAACATCCGTTTGATCCCGGCGAGTTTATAGAGTCAACTCGTAGTGGAGCTGATCGTTGAACTTGTTGTTTGTCCCCAACAAGTTTGTAGAGAAATATGTGACGGATTTAAGCATTTAAGCTTACCGTTTGAACCCAAAAAGTTTGTAGAGAACTCTGTGGCGGAGTTGGGCGTTTGAGCTTGCCATTTGCGCCCAGTAAGTTAATAGTGGATTTCGTGACAGAGTCAGATGTTTGAGCTTGCCGTTTGCGCCCGACAAGTTTAAGGAGACAACTCTTTGACTGAGTTGACGTAGAGCTCGCTGTTTGATCCCAGCGAGTTTGGAGGGACAACTCAGTTTGTGCGTAGAGCTCCCCATTTTGTTCGTTGAACTCGCTGTTTGCACCCAGCGAGTTTTATAGAGTCAAACTTGAAGGCAGAGATGGAACTTGCTGTTGCATCCAGAAAGTTTTGTAAGGAAAATTTTAGACCAGTGTTGGATGCTAAACGCATTGTACGAAGATGAGGGGTTGTTTAGAAAGACTCGAGCAAGTAGCAGGGCGCTGTATTCGCTGTTTGAAGTGAACGAGTTGTTGATGGGGCTCGTGCGAAAAATAAGGCGTTGAACTCGTTGTTTGGAGCTAACGAGTTGTTGACAGAGCTCGTGAGAAAAGCAAGGTGTTGAACTCGTTGTTTGAAGTCACCGAGTTGTTCACGAAGCTTGTGCTGAGAGCAGAGTGTTGAACTCGTTTTTTGGAGTCAACGAGTTGTAGACGCAGCCTGAGAGAAGACCAAGGCATTGAACTCATTGTCTGGATCCAACAAGTTATTGATGAAGCCTAAACGTAGAGCAAGGTGTCGAAATCATTGTTTGGAGCCAATAAGTTGTTTGGCAGAGCTCGGGGCCGTCGCAGCGTGTTGAGTTCGTTGTTTGGGACCAACGAGTTGTGGAAGAAGCTCATGCAAATAGCAGGGCGTTGAACTTGTTGTTCGGAGCCAACAAGTTATTGGCGATGTAACGCCCTAAATTCCATACACTGGGAAATCGTGACATAAGCCAGAATCTTTCCTTCAATTAGTCACAATACATAGAAAAACAAGAAAATTTAAAACTTTTTATTCAACACAAATGTATTACAAGTCCGAATGTTATAAAAATACAATACATTACATCAGTGTTACAATAATACCTCTACAAGACCAAGTGTCACAACTCTCAACAAATTACATCAGAGTACCATGAATAAAGAACAACACTTGGTACTTCACTTGGATGCTTTCCAACAATAAATAAATTACAACAATATTACAAATGAAACAATGGTAACCAACATATATTACAGCGGAAATAAAATCGACTCTGGCTTCTCTTGCCTTGAGTCATCCTGAATCCTATACATGTACTTCTGTAATCCAGTAGCTATTGAAGTGGGGACGTCAGTACATATATTGATGCTTTAAGGCTGATGACTAGTAGCGATTCTCAAGTTTAAGCAAACAGATTGATGTAAAGAGAAATGTGTATATATATTTGATGTGTCAGTGTATGCTATGACTTAGACTTTAATGCAAGATAACTAATGCAAGGATGCTCTTATTCTAATGCAAGCGAGACTCCGGAACAGTATGCAGCCCATACTACATATGCCCCATATCAAGTCGTTTCTCCATAAATAGGGATTTGAACCCGCGTCATGAATTCTATTTTTGTACTCATCCTGTTCCTGACACATACTACATGACTGATGAGATCGCAGGTACGGTTTAGTTCCGCTACTGCAGTACAATAGTGGTGTCCTCATTTTCCGCGAACCGGTCCTCACTCAAAGCCAACACGAACTACAAGATACTTGTCAACCTTCTTTCGTGCCCTCAACTCGTCATGAGAAGTCATAGAACCTGATGGAATCTTAGGTTCTATTTCCCTAGGAAAACCTTCCGTTCTTATCATGGCTGTGCAGGAATTAACAATCAAGACACGAATCCCGTGCTCCCAACTCGTCATGAAAAAGCACCGCCTGTATCTCTTTGACAAGGGAATACATCCCAATAACACCACCTAGTGTCAGCCTATAGGAGATGTTGGTTTATTGGGTATCACCCCTAACACCAACTCTCACCCTTCAGCAATTTGTAGATAAAAATGGTTAAGTAACTCTTACTACCCTAACGATGTCACTAACCCTAACCAAAGAAGCGAGACATCCCACTGTGCTTCCACCTCATCATGAAAAAGTACCGTACGTGTCCCTCTTCTAACCAAAACAAGCGAGATATGCACTGTGCTTCCAACTTGTCATGAAATAACACTGTATGTGTTCCTCTTCTAATCGAACAAGCGAGACATGGGCTGTGCTTCCAACTCGTCATGAAAAAGCACCGTATGTGTCCTTCTTCTAGAGAGTGTAACAATTTGCCGACACAATTAACCAAGTCTTAACCTAGACTACACAAGATCTCCTCGGGTCCACTCACAACCTACCTATTCAAGACAATACCTACATACGAGCCCAATGAGCTTTGTAACCAACAATTACATACGAGCCAGGCGAGCTGCGTATGAGACAAACAACCTAAAGAAACAATTATACGGGTATTCTAACAACCTAGAAGCAACCAAACGTACTTACTAGCAAAACTTGATCTTCTATAATTAGAAGCAAAAGAAGAATCTTCTAATAGTCTAATACAAACATACTTAGAAGCAACACAAAAGCGACATAAAAACCTTCCGACAGCTTAGAAGCAACCAGTGCTACACTTATCGGAATTCGACAAAAATAGACTTTTTAGAAAAGGTAAGAAAATCTACCACAACTCTCTAGTTGAACACTTTTTCAGATTCTGTAAGGAATCCAAAATCCAGTCCATCGAACACACACAAACAGTTTAACCAAACTGCGGATTTTCAACAAAAAGCTAAAACTTCGTAAGCTGGTAACTCTTGCTCTACTTGTCGAAATCTAATAAAACTGGATAATTTGAAAAGTTGGGAACATCTACTACAACTTCCTAGTTGACCACTTTCTCAGATTCCGTAATGAATTCTAAATTCCTGCCCTCGAACATACGCAAACAGTTAACCAAACTACAGAATTTCAACAACAAAGCTGAAACTTCTATAACTTGTAACTTTTGCTCTACTTGTCAGAATCTAACAAAACTGGACAATTTGAAAAGGTGGGAACATCTACTACAACTTCCTAGTTGACCACTTTCTCAGATTCCGTAAGGAATTCCAAATTTCTGTCCTCGAACATACGCAAACAGTTAACCAAACTACATAATTTCAACAACAAAGCTGAAACTTCTATAGCTTGTAACTTTTGCTCTACTTGTCGGAATCTAACGAAACTGGACAATTTGAAAAAGTGGAAACATCTACTACAACTTCATAGTTGACCACTTTCTCAGATTCCGAAAGGAATTCCAAATTCCTGCCTTCGAACATACGCAAACAATTAACCAAACTACAGAATTTCAACAAAAAGCTGAAACTTCAATAGCTTGTAACTTTTGCTCTACTTTTCGAAATCTAACCAAATCATACAATTTAGAAAGGTGGGAACATACACTACAACTCTCTAGTTGAACACTTATCCAGATTCCTTATTGAATTCAATCCAGCGTCCTTTGAACACACGCAAAAGCTAACAAAAGACAGCCAAAGCCACAACAAAGCTGAAACTTTCAAAGCGCAAAACTTCTACTCCGCTTATCGGAATCTAACCAAATAGGGCAATTTGGAAAGGTGAGAGACTCTACTACAACTCTCTAGTTAAACACTTTTTCAGATTCTATATAGAATTCAATCCACCGTCCTTTGAACACACGCAAAAACTAACAAAAGATAGCTAAAGCCACAGCAAAGCTAAAACTTTCAAAGCGCATAACTTCTACTCTGCTTATCGAAATCTAACCAAATAGGGCAATTTGGAAAGGTAAAAGACTCTACTACAACTCTCTAGTTGAACACTTTCCCAAATTCAATAAGTAAAAGATCCAAAAATATTGAAAAACCCAAACAGCGAGCTTTTCAGCTTAAAGGCTGGTTGTTGCAAATTGTAAAGACCATAACTTCTACTCTGCTTATCGGAATCTAACCAAATAAGAAATTTGGAAAGGTAAGAACGTCTACTACAACTTCCTAGTTGGTCACTTCCTGTGATTCAGCGAGTAAGAGGCTCAAAAACATAGAACAAGTCAAACAGCGAGCACTTAAACAAAAGCTGGCTGTTGTGTTTTGTAAAGGCTATAACTCCTACTCTGTTTATCAAAATATAACCAAATAAGGAAATTTGGAAAGGTGAGAGTCTCTACTATAACTCTCTAGTTGGACACTTTCCCAAATTCATTAAGTAAAAGACTCAAAAACAACAAACAATTAAAACAGCGAGCAATTCAGCCAAGTTGGCTGCTCTGTTTTGTAACGGCCATAACTTTTGCACCACTTATCAGAAACTGACCAAATAGGGTATTTTGGAAAGGTGCGAATGTCTACTAAAACTTCCTAGTTGATCATTTTTCCAAATTCCGCAAGGAATATCAAGATACAACCCCTTGAACATAGTCGATGTTAACCCCAACACAATAGGGTTGCTGTTTAAAACGGTTTGTTTCACCCATCAAAACAACTCAGAAAAATTCCCAAAAATGAGAGCATGGTAATAACACCTATAAGAACCTCCAAAATAAATTTGGGGTCAAAACTCCACCTTTAACCTAGTTAAATAATTCTAACCCTAAAACAACAAATATCGAATCTTTATGCTTCCATTTTGTGTTCTACCACTTCAAACTTTGCATGCTCTTTACTCTAGTCCATATGCACATGAAATTAATTCAATACAACAACATACAACAATAACAACCCTAATAATACTAAAAACGAGCATGAGAATGAGAAACCCTCATCCTATAAGTGTAGGAAGAACTTGCTTGCCCTTCTCCTCCTTGCTCCTTGTTCTTGCTCCTCTTCAAAGAGAACCCATGAAAAACCCTCTCTTTTCTTTTGATTTGATCTTTCTTTCTTTTCTTTTCTTTTCTTCTCAACTTTTTTCTAATTTTTAAAACTAGTAAGAAAGAGAGAATGAGATTGGAAAGAGATGAAGAAACACAAAATGGAAGAGGGCTTTTGCCCTCTTGTGTTGGCCGGCCATTCTTGTAGGAGAGGGAGAGAGAGAAAGTGGTACAGAATGAGCCACTTGTCTCTTCTCATTTGTGGCTCAAAATAATTCGGATCAATTCGCAATTTTAATTTACAATCAAACCCAATTAATTTGCAATCAACACCCTAATCCAATTCTAACCCTTCATTTCAACAAGATGGATCAAAAATAAAAGACATTTAACCAAAATCACATACTCCACGATTTCGTACAAATGTACGAAATCGATACAATTCATACACGTATATATATATCTGTATATACAGATAATTTTTATCTGTTAAAACAAATAATCTCTACCAAAAATATTTCAATACAGAAATAATAGTAAAAAATAATTTTATTACCAGTTTGGAAGATTCCAGTATCAATTTGATACAAAACAGATATATACAGACTAGTATATACGTATAGATAATGTTTATTAACAAAACTGGGTGATATCTACCAAAAATATTTCATTTATGAAAATAAAAATAAAATAATAATAAAATAATAATTTTTAATATCTGCCGAGGATTTTCCAGACATGTTCTAAAAAATGCGTTTTTCAAGATTTTGTACAAGTGCACAAAACTGATACAATACATATATATACTTACTAGTATATATATCCAGATAATTTTTTATTAGAAAAACATGTCTGTTTGGTTTGTTGTTTTTTTCATTTTTTTGTTCTCCAAAACGCCAATATTTATATATTATTATTATTATTATTATTATTATTATTATTATTATTATTATTATTATTATTATTATTATTATTATTATTATTATTATTATTATTATTATTATTATTATTATTATTATTATTATTATTATTATTATTATTATTATTATTATTATTTAATATATATATACTATTATTATAATATATAATATTATTATTATATATTATTATATATATTATTATATAATTTATTATTATTATAATAAATTATTTAATACATTATTATAATATATTATTATTAATATATATTATTATAATTATTATATGTTATTATATATATGTATATAATTAAATATTTTTATTATAATAAATTATTTTATATTATTATATAATATACAATTATTATTATATATTATTATTTTATATATACTATTTTATATATACTATTATTATTATTATATTATTATTATATATATTATTATTATATGTATTATTATTTTATTTATACTATTTTATATAAACTATTATTATTATTATATTATTATTATATATATTATTATTACATGTATTATTATTTTATTTATACAATTTTATATAAACTATTATTATATTATATTTTTATTATATATATTATTATTTTATATATACTATTTTATATAGACTATTATTATATTATATTATTATTATATATTATTATTATATATTACTATTATATATTATTTCATATATACTAATTTATATATACTATTATAATAATACATTATTATTATAATATATATTATTATTATTATATATTACTATTATATATTATTATATATATTATTATACAATTTATTATTATTATAATAAATTGTTTAATATATAATTTGAATATATTATTATTACATATATATTATTATAATTATTATTTATTATTATATATATGTATATTATTAAATATGTTTATTATAATAAAATATTTTATATTATTATATATCAGTATGTATGTATATGTATACAACATGTATGTATCAGAGTATATATACTGTATACAATATATACATACAACGAAACCTATACATACATTATACTCTCATTTTCAAAAAACTATTTTCATAAAAAATTATACCAAACAGCTTTTACACTCTTATTTTCAGAAAACTGTTTTTAGAAAACTCTTTTCAGAAAACTATTTTTAGAAAACTGTTTTCAAAATAACAAACCAAACGCCCAAGTAATTCCTAATAAAATATTTTAATTTTAAAAATAATAATTATATAAATATAATATCCATCCAGGATATTACAGGCGAAGCTCGTGCGAAAAGCATGGCGTGGAACTCGTTGTTTGGGACCAACGAGTTGTAGACAGAGCTTATGCAAAGAGCATAGCGTTGAACTCGTTGTTGGGACCGGTGAGTTGTAGACAGAGCTAATGCGGAGAGTAGAGCATTGAACTCGTTGCTTAGAGCCAGCAAGTAGTGGACGGAGCTCAAGCGGTGGGTAGAGCATTGAACTTGTTGTTTGGAACAAACGGGTTGTTTGGCAGATCTTGAGAAAATTCCAAGACGTTTGAACTCGTTGTTTGGAGCCAACAAGTTGTTTGGGAGAACTTGAGCGAAGACCAAGGCGTCGAACTTGTTGTGTAGTGCGAGCGAGTAGTTGACGGTGCTTAAGCGGTAATCAACGTGGAACTCGCTGTGACGAAGCTCATGCGGAGAGAAAAGCGTTGAACCTGTTGTTTGGAGCCAACGAATTGTAGACAGAGCTCATGCGGAGAGCAGAGTGTTGAACTCATTGTTCGGGGCCAACGAGTTGCTGATGAAGCCTGAGCGAAGAGCAAGGCATTGGACCTGTTGCTGGATGCTGACGAGTAGTTGCGTACAGCGAATGAGGTCCTTGGGACATAAAACTTGCTCTTCATCATAATACGCTGTGCTTGACAGAGTCGGGACTCTCCCGTTTGCATAGTGTTTTAAGAGAGCCGGAGTTGGGGCTTACTCAAGTGAAGGTGGTTGGATAAACCTGGAGCTTGCCTGCCTAAGGAAGACTTGTCTTGAATTTCATCATCAAGAGTTGAGGCGGCCCTATAGATCTGTTAGCTAGTAGGAGGCCGGTAAAGTTCATTTTTCTTAGGTAGAGCATTGCTCCAATGTGCAGCTAGAAGAATAATTTTCATGACAGTTTGTTGTATAGTGTTCGCAGTGTTTCTAGTAGCGATTCCTAAACATGAAACTCGACTCATTGTCTGCAGTTGTAATGAGATTTGTAGTTTATGGAATAAGAAGCCTTCTACGTGCCGGTGTCTTGTCCTGTGATTCATCGTCATGGGGGTCGGTTGGTCGTATGAGCTGCTCTTGGAGAGAGTTAGACTCTGGACTAGCCATTTTAGACTCTGGACTAGCCATTTTGTATTTGTAGATGTCTGTAGTGGTACTGGATCTGAACATATGGGTTTGCAATAGTTCTGTGATTTGAAGAATTCCTTTCATATGCTTGATCCTTGCTGTCATGGTTGTGGTGCCATCGACTGGGTTCTTTGTAGCTAAATAAAGGGCCTCAAGTCTGTTGCGTATAGCTAACGAACTACCGATGGTGTATGATGGAGATTGGCATTGCTCCGTCTTGAATTTAGCTAGTTGCAGGGACAACTCTGAAGGAGAGTTGTTTTCCAAACTTGCTGTATGGGTTCTCTAACAAATTGTGAAAATCACATCGAGTAGAGAGTTGAACACTAAGTGTTGCTTGAGTAACTGCAATCCACGATTTTGGACCTCTTAATTTGTCATTGGGAAAATTTAACTAGTTGTAGGAACAGACTGAATGGCGAGTTGAACTCTGAACGTGTGTAATTGTAGGTTGCGAAAGTAACTCTGAGCCATGGTTATGGATTCTGAACTTAGTTAGTTTGAGTATTAACAAGTTGCAGGAGCAGACTGAATGGCGAAACGCACTCTAAACTTGCTTCTTTGCAAATTGCGAGAGTCTCTATCAAGCCATGGGTATGGACTCCGAACCGGTTGTGGAGGCGCTAACAGATTGCAGGAATAGATCGAATGGCGAAGTGCACTGTGAACTTGCTTTATTGCAAATTGTTAGAGTCTCTTCAAACCATGGGTTTGGACTCCGAATCCGTTTTACGGGAAGACTTGTAACGAGTATTTGGTGCCACTTATGTGTATAAGTTTGGCACTCAACTCATTGTATAAGTCTCCAAGGAACTTTGACTAGTTTCAAGAACAGATCAATCGGTGAGTTGTGCTCTAAATGTGTAGGATTGCATGTTGCGAGAGTAACCCCCGAGTCATGGATATGGATTCCGAACTTGTGTTGTGGAAAGCTTATAACGAGTGTTTAGGGCCGCTCTAAGTGTAAATTGGGCGTTTAGCTTGTTGTTTGCTTTAATGATTTAATAGGTTGTAGGAACAGATCGAATGGTGAAACGCACTCTGAACTTGCTTCATTGCAAATCGCTGGAGTAGCTTCGAACTATGGGTATGGACTCTGAACCCATCTTGTAGGAAGATTTTAACGAGTTCTGGGTGCCGTTTCTTTGTACAAGTTTGACACTCAATCCGTTGGATGCATCCGTAGATGTTTACAAGAATTTTGCAAACAAAAATTCATGCTTCATTTTATTAGAAAATAAATCTAAGCGGCTGCTCTAGTGGCTGGTCGTTATTACAAATCGGGAAAATTTGCTGGGAAATAGAACTAAGCGGCTGCTCTAATGGCTGGCCGTTCCTACAAATTGAGAGAATTTGCTACTACTATTAAGAGAGGACGTTTGAGACGCTCTCGTTCACCTTCACAAGGTGTTCAACCTTCTAAGTTCTGTTGATATATCCTTGCCCCCCCCCCCCCCGGGTCTTCAAGTTGAAGAGCTATTAAGAAAACAACTTTGTAGACCTTATCTAGATTTGCCTATTTTGGAGGGAGCCCCCCATTGTTTTGCATAGAGAAAGAAATCTTCTGATGCACCAATGTGTTTAGGCATGACTATTTGTCTCCGTTGAATGAGCGGAGTGGCTTCAGGCGAGGGATTCAGGTTTATTACAGTGTCATGCTGAGAACTAGTTTGGACCTGGTGAGAGATGATTTGGCAAGTTTGGAAGTTCTTGGTAGAGTTGTTTATGGCAAAGGCTTCAAACTCGTTCACAGTCTTGGAATTATTGTGATTGCTTTCTGGCGGTAGCTCTATTGCATCGAGGGGGAGAACCGAGCTCCCTATTTTGGCGGTGTAGCATGCTCGTGCTGCCTGTTGGCTTCCTACAGCTTGACCTATGCCAGCTGTTGTCGGAAACTTCATTTTCATGTGAAATGCAGAGGCAACTGCATGGAAGGCCGCTAGGCCTGGACGGCCAAATATAGCATTGTATGCAGCTTTGACATTGACTACCATAAAGTCCAGTGCTTCCGTTCGAATAGCGGGGGCTTTCCCTGCTGTCACATCCAGTGTGATGACTCCTTCTACTTGAACAGGGACACCAGAGAATCCGTGGAGTGTATTACCAGCTGGCTTGAAGAGGATATCTACATGAAGATGATGCTTACTGAGCTGTCATTGTCCACCAGGATGTGGCATACCTCATGATTTAGCATGCAAAGGTTTATGACAAATGTGTCACAATGAGGTATTCAGACGCCTTCTAAGTCCTTGTCGAAGAAAGATATCGGGATCCCGGTGTTTTTGGCCTGCAGAATGTTATCTATGGAGTTGACTTCCCTGACAAAAGCTTTGCAGAGAGTTGGAATCTCCCCCCATCGGGCCTCTATGAATGGAGTGGATGACGACCATGTGTTGAGAGTTTTGCGGCTCGTATGGCCTCTCTTGATGCTTATTAGCCCCCCGGGGCGGAGAATTTTCGGCATCGTTGTCTTTCTGAACGAAGTTGGAGAGATAGCCCCTACAGACCAGGGCTTCCAGTTCTTCTTTAGGGGCTCGGCAGTTATCAGTAGTGTGTCCATGATCTCTATGAAATGTGTACCACTTATTTTTGTCTCTTCTCCTGCTAGATGTTGACATCATGGGGGAAGACGGATTATTCTATCCTTCTCAATCTCCATGAGAATGGCTGATACGCTCGCATTAAGAGGAGTGAACTTGTCGAAGTGTGGCACTAAAGTTGGACGGCGTGAACCTGCACCATTTTTCTGAAACTTCCTGAGTTCTTCCTTGCTTGTATTCTTTCGTTTGTTCCCGGAAGATAAATCATTCTTGCCTTGAGGATAGAGAGCTTCCTCGACCCTGATGTACTTGTCACTCCTTTCCAGGAGCTCAGTGAAACTTTTGGGTGGCTTTTTCGTGATTGAGGCTTTCAGGTCTTTTTTAGTGACGTTGTGGCTGAAAGCTACAACCGCTACTGAAGTGTTCAAGGAGGAAATCTAACTTGGTTTAGTTGTAAAGCGTTTGACAAAGTCTTTCAGCAGTTCTCCATCTCTTTGCTTCGGTTCTAGCAGGGAGACACTAGTTTTTTCAGCTCTTTGGCTAGTAACGAAGTGTGCAATGAAGAGTTCCTCGAGCTGGTCAAAAGAGAATATGGATTCGGGTGTCAGATGTGAATACCATTCCCTTGCTGATCCTTTCAGTGTTCCAGGAAATATCCGACACATGAGTGCATCGGTGGCATTATAGACTATCAGGAGTGTTTTGAAGCTCTCGATATGGTCTGTCGGGTCTGATTCCCCATTATAGGATTCGAATTGAGGAACCTTGCAGCCCCTTGGGATGGGTGCATCAAGGATGGCTCTGCTGAAAGGAGGTCGACTAGGGTGGTAGGTCCTGTTGGAGTGGTTTCTCTCATTCTTCATCAGTTCTAGGTGATCTTCCACTTCTTGGATACGGCAAAGGACTTTGTCATCCTTTTTTTGAGATCCGGTTGAGTCGATGGATCCTTCTTTGGGGGGAGGCCCATACCTTGACTCCCTTGGATGTAAAGTATGAATTTATCCAATTCGATCCTAGTGACTGAGGCATTTTGCCCTCTGTTCTGCACAGGAAGCCTTCAACTCTTAGGAGTTGGGCTTCTTATTATTGGGCGTCCCCTGTGAGAGGAGGATTGCCTTGATCACTGTCTTGGAAAATGTATTCTCTGGCTTGCTTGGTGACCGAAGCGGGAGGCCTCAGATCGAGTGCGCCTCTCGTCCATTTGGATTCGCAACTCGGTTCCTTATTGCCTGGCACTGATGACCTAGCAGAGATCTCTAGAACCCCGGGGGCCTTGTGAGGCCATTGAATCAGTTGAAGCACTATGGACTGAGACGTGGTCGTACTAAGGATGTTGTTCATGTTTGGATCTCCCCGTGCCTCTCCATTGGAAGGAGCGTGATTAGGCTGTCAGGGTGACTGCTGAGGAGGAATCTGATCATCCATAGGAGGATCTTGCTCACGAAGAGAGGTAGTGCAAAAGCTGGAGACCGCCCCTTTACCTCTTAGTCTTGGTGACATGGAGACAAGCTCGACTTGTGTAGTCTTCCCACAGACGGTGCTAATCTATTGCTGCTTATTTTGGTGTGGGAGCAGACAGATAGTGAGTTAATAATTGAAGGAAACTACTAAAAGCCAAACCTGTGACCCTGGCCGTTGAAGATGGTTGGAGCTCCTGAGAATGAATCGGGATCATTGATTGACCACCGTGATCTGAATTCAACGGTTACTGATGCGGCCGATGGACCTACAAAAAGCCTGAAACACCGGGGAGTGGTGTAACACCCTGAATTCCAAATAAGTCTGAATTCGAAGTTCCATAGGATCTTTACACTTCACTTCGTACAATTTTACAAGGAATTTAAAACTTTTTATACAACAATGATTTACATCGACGCAGCGAAATTATAATTACAACATGATACATTAATTAAATAAAAATTTGAACATTTCTTTAAGTAGCATTCCTTCTTTAGTCCTTTCATTCAATTTATCCTGCATAGAAACTGTGGGCACGTCAGTTGCATACAACTGACACTAGGATATAATACATCAATTTCTCTTACTTGGAAAACACACACTTGATCACAAACAAAGCTAAGGAGGACTATCTTATTAATGTCGTGTGTGATTGTGCACTTAGTCTTAAATGCAATTACTTATTATTTCATGACACTAATGCACACTTGTTCAAACTTATGTATCACATTCTACATAAATCCGAGGGCAAGCCCTTAACCGTTCTTCATCTTGTATGATTGGATCCCTTGCTATGAGTTAAACTACTACGGTAACTACAGCAAGTATCCTAGATATTCTATGAGTTACGAGCCCATACCCAGACAGCCTGAAGGGGAATTCCACATCATGACATGACGCATCATGCAGACAACCTATGGACAATTCACCTCCGTCATGGAACGATGGCACTACGTAGTCACCAAATACCCCACAAGCGTTGCCACGGTCCCGATAATTTTGGAGATGTATCCACATCATGACATGACGCATCATAAAGACAGCCTGTGAACACTCTCACACCATAGATTCGAGGCCCTCATACTTGTGTATTTCTCTTACTTTTATCACATCTTCACTATGTGTCTAATCCTTAGATAATTGAATCATGAGTAAAATTAACACCTTAGAGTTAGCGTTACCTCTACACCGATCTTAAACATCAATTGTTAACCACGACCCAATCTTGGTCTTTTATTATCACATTTCTCTTTCAAAATTTCATTCATGCCGATGTAAGGACTTAGCTAAAACTCTAGTTTCAATCTCTTTTCATGTTCATCAAAATGAGTGTTTATCTCACAAATTTTCACATTTCATCATACTCTTTTTATTTCATTTTCCATGCAAACTTGTATATATTAAACATCATATTTCATATTTAACTTACTCAAACTTTCCATGTCGAAAATCTCATTTTTAATCTCTACACAAAAATTCTTTACATTCAGAATATTCCATTTCTTTAATTAATCAAAATCATAATCTAAGAAAATTTATCAAGTTTCTCGTCCCAAAATTACTTCTAATTCTCATTGTAATAAGTCAAATATTGTAGAAATAATTTTCATGAAGTCTAGGTAATTTTAGAAGAATTCTAGTATTTTTCTCAATTTTTTATACTCTGAAAATACTCCCAAAATCGAAATAAGTAAAAAAAAAAAAAAAAAAAAAATCAAAAACCACAAACAAAAAGGCCAGGGCCGGATTCGAACCCAGACCAACACCCCCGCCCATGAACAGTAACAGACTCAAAGCGCACCCGAAGACCATTAAGTCCAGAGTGACTAACCGATATAAGTTGAACTCGAATTATAGTTATATATATACTTTCGTTGATTTGATTAAAATTGAAAATTCAATAAAACAGAGCCCCTTCAAGACTCGAACCTAGGACTTATCAGCACTGTTCACAACGCTCTAATCCCCCACCGAAAACCAGTATTCCCCAACCCATTCTCTTTCTTTTCTCACACAAATTTCTTTTCTCACTCAATCATTTCCTTACAAATGCTTTTTTCTTTCTCTTTCTCTTTGAAAATTTCTAAAGCAAGTAATGAAGAAAGACAAGGGAGCGGTATTTATACACATTTCAAGAGTGGATGAAGGGTTGAGATAAGTTTAGATGAAGGGCTAGGATACATTTGGGAGTTAGAAGAACTACCCACCATCAAGTGACCACTCTCCACTTTCTCCATCTCTCCACTCTATGAATGGCCAGCCACTCTTCCTTGCTCCATTTCACGTGCATGTGCAATGCACGTGCCAACACATGCACACTAGTTATTTTGATCATTTAATTGTTTAATTAATTTGTTACTTGATCAAGTTTACCCTACAAGTTGTCTTAATTAATATTAGAAATAACTAGTGGGCTAACTAGGAGGGCTAAAATCCATGGTCTATTTAATTAATTAATTAATTTATTTATGTGGGCTAGAATTAGACTATTAGGCCTAAGAATTAATAATAGGCTTTTTAAAAGAGAACAAAATATTTATTCATGACATAAGAATAATTCTAAAGTAAAAAACAAACATTAATTTGCACGTGCAAACACGTAAAAACAAATTTAATTATTTGAAAATACAGGATGTTACAAGTGGCCCCGGTGACAGACCCTCCGATGCTCAAGTCAGAACCAGAAAGAGATAGAGAGTAAGAGAGTGAAAACTAGAAAATTGTTGATTACCTTCTAACTGAAGAGGGAAAGGAGTATTTATAGGCCTGAGAGACATTTCAAAAGATTGATTTATGTCTGTTGGATCGATTTAACTGCCTTCCTTCTTTCATGTCTCTCCTCTTCAAGAGATAAGATGTCCTTATTAGGGGATAAGAGATTTGACTCCTAGCCAGCATGGACTGGGTGTCTTTTCTAGTGGGCCTAGTCTGTCACTTTTTATGGGCTTAGAATAAGCCCATGTCTTGGAGTAGGCCCAGACCTGTAAAAGAGGCTTGTAATGACTAATTTACCTATGGATGCTTTGAGATCTGTGCAAGAATCGTACGACTCTGATTTGCTGCGATTTTTACCATCATCAACATGCTTGCTACTCTCTTAATTCTCTAATGATCTTATTCTGTCGGCATTGATAGTTTATGCATGCCTTGGATTTTTATTAATAGATGTTAATTAAGTCCATTTCCATTCCATCTTCCAACTTTGTCAGTCCAGGCATCTTTGCTTGAGATTGATAGTTTATGCATGCTTGCTACTCTCTCAATTCCTTAATGCTCTTATTCTATCGACATCTTGTTAACGCTATCTCTCCAACCAGTTTAATTTTTTTGCTTGCTTGCACTTTGTACTTATGTTTACTGTTTCTTTCACGACCAACAACGATGTTGGGTTATATGTCTTGCATACTTATTCGGTGTGAAGAGAACATGGTAATGCAAGTAGAGGGTTCGAATCGAAGGATAAAAGAGAAGGAGAAACGGTCATCAGCAGCAAAAACCAACAGTGAAAGGGACAGTCGCCTGTGCGGTCGACTATCACCTTCTCGGGTTGATGGTCAGGGAGTTGCAGTAGACCGCAACTATGTATGGTCGACCGTACACGGCGCTGATGGATTTTTTGGGTGTGGGTTTGTTGATTCGATTGAAGCCCACTTTGTCTTCTATTTAAATCATACGGCTCTAATTGTATATTTATTTCTTCAGTATATATCGGATGGCTATTATATCAAGATATCTAAGCTAGGATTTCTCTATATCTATATAAGCAATTGTAATGGCTCTTAGAACGAGATGATTCTATTGAGTGCCGAATATATGAAGAGAGTACTTCATCTGAGAGGGTAAGAGATTTCATCATTGTAAACAGCAACCAAGTTCCAGGTAGGCTTGAGAGAGGTTCGTGGTGAGAAATGCAATATATTTATATCTTCTCTTGTTGAAATAACATATCGGTTCTTCCTCCTCGGAATTAAGGCGAAAGCCCCAACCAGGACAATTCTTGTGTGCTCTGTGTGATTAGTGTGATCTCATTTTGCTTCGTGGTTTGGATTGATTATGTCAAAGACTCAACAAGATCCTCAATTTTCTAACAAGTGGTATCATAGCAATCAGGTTCGTAGTTTTGTTCAAGTTCCTTGGAAAAGATGACAGATCCAAAGACGAAGATAAAGTGGTTAGACAGTAAGATCAACTTCAATCTATGGAAGGTGGACATGTATGATGCATTGGTTCAGAATGACATGTATGAAGCCAACTGACATGATGTCGGAGAAGTGGGATGAGATTTTTTTGAAGGCCTCGAGTTTAATCTGATTGCAATTTGCAGACGAAGTCAAGTGTAATATTCTTGAGGAGAAAAGTACAGCGAGTCTATGGCCGAGACTCAAATCTGACTATTTGGGGTCGTTGTTGCTAGATCGGATGTATTGGAAGAGGAAGCAGTTTAAGTTCTCAATGAAGGAAGGTACCCATCTTCAAGATCATATTGTGGAGTTTAATAAGGTAATATCGAAACTGAAGGCGATTAACGCTGATGATCTTAGCAAAGAGGATAAAGGTTTCAACTTGATTTATTCACTGCCAACTTCTTATGATCATTGGATAACTACCATGCTACATCGAAAATCAGCTAAGGAGACATTTACAGTAGCCAGAGTGATTAAGGGTCTAAAGGAAGATGAACTAAGAAAGGAGACTCATAAAAGATGGTCTATTTTTGCAGTGTGTTTTACTGTGGATGGTGATACTTAAATTAAAATGGATGTGGCACACAATGGTAAGATTTGTTGCCATTTATGTAAAGGAGTTGGGTATTACAAGAGAGACTACCACAAGTGGTTGAGTCAGAAGAGTGCTACTAAAGGAGGTGAGCAAACCAATGTTGTTAGCACAACTGATTCAGGTAAATTAGGTAATCATGATGACTTCGAACTATGTCTACTTGTTTCAAGTTCTTCAGATGTGGATTCAAGTTGGTATCTAGATTCGGAAAGTTCTTATCATGTTTTCTCCAAGATGGAGATGTTTTCTACTTACAAATTGTCAACAGACCGTAGTGTGAGAACGGCTAGAGGAGAGATTTATGAAGTAGTGGGTGAGGGAACAGTTGAGTTGGAGACTCTAGATGGTAAAGGGTTCACACTAGAAGTGGCCATGCATATTCCTTCGATACAGCAGAATCTGATATCCTTGGGGATTCTTGATGCTCGTGGTTGCAGGTACACAGCTCGATGTGGAGTTTTGAAAGTTTGGAATAGTCATCGTAAGGTAATGAAGGGTAAGAGAGGGATTGGGAAGGGTCAAAACAACCTCTACCATCTTGGTGGGAGCAGGAAAAATCAGCCGAGTGTATGGAAGCGCATTGTTCCTAAAGCATCATCTAGTAAGCCATCACTAGATTACCGAATCGAGACTACAATGTTCGAATACTGTTGGAAGGTGGAAAGAGCCTTGATGTAGGTGGAGTTCGGGTGGAGGGTGGAAACTCCATGATTACATCTACAAGGGTGTGCCCTTGAGGGGGGCATACAGCTGGAGAAAAACAGGTAGAGATTTGTTCAACTAGCAGAAGAAGCCATAGAAATGTGTTGTTTACAAAGCAGAAAAAAAAGGTCTAGAAGAGTTTTAAATCACACAGGTATAGATTCATACGTATACAATTCAAGGTGGAGATTGTTGGGTTATATGTCTTGCATGCTTATTCGGTGTGAAGAGAAGATGGTGATACAAGTAGAGGGTTCGAAGCGAAGGATCGAAGAGAAGGAGAAACAGTCAGCAACAGTAGTATCAGCCAATAGCAGTTGACTGTCACCTTCTCGGGTTGATGGTCTGGGAATTGCGGTCGATCGCAAGTCTATGGTGCTGATGGATTTTTTTGTGAAGATTTTTTCATTCGATTGAAGCCCACTTTGTCTTCTGATTAGATCATATGGCTCTAATATATTTATCTCTTCAGTATACATCGGATGGCTATTGTATCAAGATATCTAAACTAGGATTTCTCTATATCAATATAAAAATTCGTAACAGATCCTAGAATGAGATGATTCTATTGAGTGCCGAATAGAAGAAGATAGTACTTCATCTATGAGGGTGAGAGATTTCTCCATTGTAAACAGAAACCAGGTTGCAGGTAGGCTTAAGAGAGGGTCGTGTTGAGAATTGTAATATTCTTGTATCTTCTCTAGTTGAAAATAACATCTCGGTTCTTCCTCCCCCAGATTAAGGCAAAAGCCCCAATCGGGACAATTCTTGTGTGCTTCAGGTGATTGGTGTGATCTAGTTTTTCTTGGTGGTTTGCATTGATTGTGTCAAAGACTCAACAAGATCCTCAATTTCCTAACAAACGATACTATCATGGTTCTCAGAATCTTTCAAAGCACACTGTTTTTAAAGAAAGATAGATAGAAGGAACTGCAATGCGTTAGGATTATGTCTTGTATACTCGTAGTTCAGATTAGAACAAGATACGATGAAGCACGGAGGTTAAAGCGTCGAAGAGAGTAGAAGCAAAACAGTGCCAGCAGCTGCAGGCAGAGTTGCAATCGACTGCCCAAAGTTGCTGTCAACCGCTCACCCGACCGCACACCCAACCGACTTTACATGTTCTCAAGCCGAGAGCGGCATTGTGTTATTTTGGGCCTCGATTTGTTAGGTTGTTTCAGTCCAATCTTCAACACCAAGTCAAATCGTATGCCTCCTATTCGGTTACTTCTTCTACAAGATATATCAGACGATTGAGAATGAATATTCACCTAGGGTTCTCTCTATTCTTCTTCTATATAGTGTTGTAGCCTCCAATATGAGAGGTAGAGTACTTCATTGATTATTTTCTTCATTGCAAATAGATGCTTAAGAGAGATAGTTCTTGGTGAGTGAGTTTAATTTATTGTATTGCGTGAATCATTAACTCCTTGTAATCTCTTCTAATTGAATATTATATCTCCCTATATTTCCCTCCGGATTAAGCGAAAGCTAACCAGGATAAATCCTCGTTGTGTTTGTGATGGATTGGTGGATCTATTTCCTTAGGTGTTCAATTGATTTGTCTCCTATACCTCGCCATCCTCATTGTTCTAATCTATTCCGCTGTGTCACCGGTGTCTGTCGACACCCTCAAAAAAGTGGTATCAGAGCTTTAGGTTGACGAGTCTCTTGGTTAGATGACAGGTAAGAGTCATTTGAAGATCAAGCAGTTAGATGGAAAGATCAACTTCAATCTTTGGAAGGTAGACATGTATGATGTCTTATTTCAAGAACGTCTAAAGTTAGCCGTCAGGAAAAAGAAAAAACCATCTGATGTGAAGGAGGATGTTTGGGATGATATTTGTGAAAGAGTTGTAAGTCTAATCCGACTATCAGTGGCGGACGAGGTCAAGTACAGATTTCTTGAAGAAACTAGCACGGTGAGTTTGTGGGAAAAACTCATTGCTGACTACTCTGATTCATCGTTATTAAATCGGATGCTTTCGAAGAGGAAGTTATTCCGTTTGTCAATATAGGAAGGTATCGATCTTCAAGATCACATCACAGAGTTTTACAAGGTGCTATCTGAACTACAGGCAATCAAAGCGAATGTGAGTGAAGAAGATAAATCTTTCAACTTGATATATTCACTGCCGAATTTTTATGAGCATTCTACCATGCTACACCGTAAATGTAACGCTCCAAATTTTTTTTTTTTTTTTTTTTTTTTTTTTTTTTCCAAACTAAGTCTCCAAATTCAATTCTTTTAATTTCTATATCACTTTAATCATAAACTAAGAAAGTTATATTTCAGAAAAAATTTTGACAAAGTCTCCCCTGTAAATTTTGCCCCGAAACACAAAAAGCTTACGGAATTCTGCTCAAAATTCCGTAGCTTACAATACACACAATAAATTTACGGGCTCCCCAGGCCAAAATGAGCAGAAACATACAGGCAATAATATATAATGCTCTGGGGGCCAAACTCATAACGAATTATCAAATATCAAATAAAAACCAAAGATTTCTTTGAAAAACGAGGTAAAATTTTAGTAAAACTTCTGTAAAACCTACCACAAAGCCCAGTACTCCACCACGAGGTGGGTACGGGTCACAAACATACCGCGTCACCCAGCACTATACTCATCGTCATCTTTTACCTGCTTATACATCAAAAATACAATTTAAACCATAAATTCTACTATTCACTACACTAATTTATACAACAATTTTAAAATAAAACTCCACCTTACGCAACTACGCCTCACCTCTGCACTGATGAGAACCTATAACAGTAGGGGATCTAGGGTCGTCCTCGGACTCCCCTAACCCCCCAAACACTAAGGGGTTAGCCATTTCTGGTGTGAGTATAATTTAAAAATTCTAACAATTAAATTAAATTGTATAACGAAAATAATTTCAAACTTACAACCATCGAGTGAGAACATACATCTTGAACCTCTGAACTTTAAAACATCATACATACGGCTTTCTTTTCAATTACTCTTCAAATCTGGATCAAATTATAAATTTGCCCATACTCACACGTTCCACTATATTTTACACATCAACCTCATACCTATCCTTGCCTTATATTCGCACAATACGACTTTCCATAAATACTCACATAAAGTCTCTAACTCTTTCCTTCGTACTTTTATAACTCCGCACTTCATTTTCCATTCGTTTACATCTACGAACTCATGACTCATATTCTCAAATACTCATTCTTATCACATCAAAAATATTTTATAACTCATTCTCATCCCGTTATATCACTTCGCTATTATTCAAGTTAGTTTATGACTAACTTACTTTCATCTTCACTTTGCTTTATTTCTCATTTCCATCAATCGTTACCACTTTCTTACCAACTCCCCCTGCGAATTGAGCCAAGGCAGATAGTTCCTACTATTTCCACCGAAATAGCAGGCAGGTAGTTCCTTGACACAATTCCAAGGTACGACTCATATCAATCTGTATTTTTACTTTAATAACCCCATACGTAATACAATTACTTCATATCATTATTTATCCTTACTTATTTAATTCTTCACTTCCATTAATCATAGCCCTATCATGCCCACTCACCCTGCGAATTATGCCAAGGCAGGTAGTTCCCACTATTTCCACAGAAACAGCGGGCAGGTAGTTCCTTGACATAATCCCAAGGTGGAACCACTCATATCATACTGTATTTTACTTCAATCTCCATTCATAACTCATAAGACCGCTTACTTTAACTTTTCATTCTCATATTATATCTCACCTTACCTTTCATTCATGATTGCATAACTCTTCTTTATTTCTAACATTCATTCACATACATACTCTATATACTATTCATTTCTTTACTTTACTTTCTCACTCTCCTCTACTCATGTTCATTCATTTGTCAATATCGCATCATAAGTATAGCCATATGCCAACATATATCCACACACACATATATATATATATATCTCCCGTAGTATATTCATATCTCCCATAATATAAATAATCTCCGTAAAATATCATATCATCCGCATCTTTACATATACATATATTCTTTCAATACACATACCTTTATAATTTCTCCTTTTCAGTGCCCACACAACTGACCTCCTCGTACAACACAGGGATCTCTGTGCCTCCCATCCCGTACATTTCAATCCCGCAAACCCACCACATCACCCAGATCCAGGTGTCCTAAGTATCTACCATTTGTGGGCTGGATTGAAAGTACGGTTGCGCGCTTGTCCAACCAAGACTAAAGCCAAAAGGCTAGTCAAAAGTAAAATATAACACGCGGATCGATGCTCACACAGAGTCTTACACGTCCGAGGCTACGTCTTCCTCCTGGCCCTATACCAGCGAGGGAACTCCTGATCCCCAAACATAGTTTGGGGCAATATATAACTCCTGATCCCCAAATATAAAATTTGGGGCAATATTAATATATATATATAACTCCTGTTCCCCAAATATAATTTGGGGCAATATATAACTCCTGTTCCCGGGTGTATCCCGGGCCTGTGGGGTCTAGCCCAAACCCCGGGAGATTGTGTGGCACTGCAATATTTAATTCTCCTTTATATACACATACATATCTCCTTTATTATATACTCCTTCACAATATAACTCCTGTTCCCCAAATACACAATTTGGGGCAATATAACTATATATATATAACTCCTGTTCCCCAAATATAATTTGGGGCAATATTTAACTCCTTTATAATAACTCCTTTAATATAACTCCTTTATAATGAGACTCCTTTATAATACTCATTTGATAAGATATCTCCATATATTTATTTATAATATATCTCCTTTATAATATTTCTCCATATACATCTCTCTCCTTTATAATATGACTCCATAAATAAATATATCTCTTTTTATAACAGAACTTCTTTATACTATCACTGCTTTATAATACAATTCCTTTATAAAATAACTCCTTTATAAAATTACTCCACATATAAATATATCTCCTTTAAAACATAACTCTTTTATCATATACTTTCGCCGTTATCACCTAACATGAAAGCATACACTCCATTAAATTCATAAGCATGCACAAACTATTAGTCTCATCAATTATTGTATCAAATTCTCATTTACGACCCACACGTCACACATACATCACACCCATTTCACATCACAATATCACATAAAATTTCCAATTTATCACCCCCATATCACACCTACGCCATATCATCGTTTCGTCATGTTATCATAGCACATTGTCATATCAACATATCTACACACCAAGCTTTTCATCTTTTCACATTAGTCATAAGATCGCACATCACACATACAAATACATTCACATACACATATTTAATCATTACAACCCCGAAGCATATAGAAATTTATCTACAAACATCCACACATTTCCATACATATATATATTCTAATTTCTCACATCTCATAATTTACTCCGTATTATACTCATGACTTTCCCATATTTAAGATACTTCACATTTCACATATAACAAGCCATGTTTTGACATTATCAAAGCACATCATGCACATAAAATAAAAGGTCATACTCACAGAATATCCCGCAAGGACTCGAAACACCACCATGCCATCCCGCATCCAAGTCGCTATTATATCCTATCATCAAATTTCAAAGCAATTAATGCTCAAAACGTCCAAATCAACCATAGAAAATAATAGCACTATTCCAAATATCACGCAAGCGTTTATTGAACGCCTGGGATACACACGTGCATTGCACGTAACATTCGAATTACTACAGAATTTTATCCCCATAAAATTACTAAAATCACCCCCAAATTATTCTAATGGTTCTACTAAAATTCTACTACCATAAAAGAGAAATTTCTCATATCTATAATTCTCTTTTACAAACCCAAAATCCTAATTTATTAGCAACTTGCTAAATCTCCCATAATGTGTCAATTTCTCATCTCAACTATCCCCAACATCTCCTAATCTCCCCACTACAATATTTCTATTCAAAATAAATTAACCACACTAAATTTTATACAAAAATAAAATCTAGGGTTTACCTTTTCGAAACCCTTTCGAAAAACGGACTTCGCCACGACGTAGAGGACCCTTCTATTAGTGTATCCCCTAATTTAATTTGGAAGTGATGAAGGATTGGAGGGGGTTTGAGGTGGAGAGAGAAAGACCGAATGGGTCTCGTGCTCCAGGTTCGATCGGGAAAAGAAAAAGAAAAAGAACCGAAGAAGAAGGAAGGGAAAGGGGGTGTTTATAAGAAAATAATTACCAAACTGACCCACTGTAGAAAGTATTTACCGAACTGGTCCACTTTCGAAAATATTTACCAAAGTTAGTCCATAACTGGTCCACTTTCGAAAATATTTGGGTTGAGCACAAATTACACTAAGGTGTTCTCCCATTATAGTAGTAGAGATAAAATTATAATAATAATATTTTTATAAATGGATATTTACAAATAGACCCCTAGACCTCCAAAATATTTCAAGTAAACCCCAACTCTTTTCTATAAGAATACAAACAATACAAAACACATTAAAATTATCTTATAATAATAATCCCCCAAAATTATAAAATAAAATAAACTATATTTCCTCGCATAAAATCTCAACTATTAACTCTCACATAATAATAATACCAATCGAACACGAATCCAAACACAAATATCAATAGTTAAAATAAACATACACCAAATAAAATTATCACCACTCAAGGAATATAAAAATGGGTATTTTTGATATTTTGCAAATTCGAGGTGTTACATTCTACACACCTCAAAAGAAGCTCGTCCTCGAGCTACAAGGGTCAAGAAAACTGTTCAAACAATTCCATATACTTACTCTTCACCAATTTCCCAGATTCCTAATTATAATCGTTATTATAATGCACCACTGAACTTTCAACAACTGGGCAACTTGAAGTCCTGATTACCGCTAATCTACATAACTCTCTTATCAACTACACACCTCAAAAGAGGCTTATCCATTCTTGTCAAATAACTGACATCCTTCTTCGTTCCAGGCCACTTAAAAGTCCTTCTAAACTCTCGATAATTGATACTCAATCTCAAGGAATCATCCTCTCTTATATCAATAAGTTACCAACCACCTCCTTAATCTTCCCCTTGGGTTTTACCACCAAACCCAACAGACATACTCACATCGTCTAAGACATTTCACACAAGTAGAAACTGAGTCTCATCGGGCCTTCTCACCCGAATCATTCATGCATCATACCTCAACTATGCATAAAGCCTTCCTAACCCACCCATTACCTTATATCAAATAATAACAATTACTACACAACCCCGCGATCTATAAAACATATATAAAATTTCCAAGGAATAGCCCTTCACACCCACATCAATCAATGTACCCCAATAACACACAAATTCTTATAGGGCTTTCAAAAAAAAGTATAATATATATAGGGCTAAAAATATCATGACACAAAGTCAGACAAAAGTCAGACAAAAGTCTAAAGGGTTCACTCCATTCAACAAAAGAACTGTTACTGAACAAAACACCCACAAAACATAAAACACTTCATCTCCACGACTTAGCAAGAATGAACCCATACTCACATGACAGGATCACTAGGATACAAACCATCACAAAATCTATCCTAGTTAACCTAAGCTCTGATACCAAACTGTAACGCTCCAAATTTTTTTTTTTTTTTTTTTTTTTTTTTTTTTTCCAAACTAAGTCTCCAAATTCAATTCTTTTAATTTCTATATCACTTTAATCATAAACTAAGAAAGTTATATTTCAGAAAAAATTTTGACAAAGTCTCCCCTGTAAATTTTGCCCCGAAACACAAAAAGCTTACGGAATTCTGCTCAAAATTCCGTAGCTTACAATACACACAATAAATTTACGGGCTCCCCAGGCCAAAATGAGCAGAAACATACAGGCAATAATATATAATGCTCTGGGGGCCAAACTCATAACGAATTATCAAATATCAAATAAAAACCAAAGATTTCTTTGAAAAACGAGGTAAAATTTTAGTAAAACTTCTGTAAAACCTACCACAAAGCCCAGTACTCCACCACGAGGTGGGTACGGGTCACAAACATACCGCGTCACCCAGCACTATACTCATCGTCATCTTTTACCTGCTTATACATCAAAAATACAATTTAAACCATAAATTCTACTATTCACTACACTAATTTATACAACAATTTTAAAATAAAACTCCACCTTACGCAACTACGCCTCACCTCTGCACTGATGAGAACCTATAACAGTAGGGGATCTAGGGTCGTCCTCGGACTCCCCTAACCCCCCAAACACTAAGGGGTTAGCCATTTCTGGTGTGAGTATAATTTAAAAATTCTAACAATTAAATTAAATTGTATAACGAAAATAATTTCAAACTTACAACCATCGAGTGAGAACATACATCTTGAACCTCTGAACTTTAAAACATCATACATACGGCTTTCTTTTCAATTACTCTTCAAATCTGGATCAAATTATAAATTTGCCCATACTCACACGTTCCACTATATTTTACACATCAACCTCATACCTATCCTTGCCTTATATTCGCACAATACGACTTTCCATAAATACTCACATAAAGTCTCTAACTCTTTCCTTCGTACTTTTATAACTCCGCACTTCATTTTCCATTCGTTTACATCTACGAACTCATGACTCATATTCTCAAATACTCATTCTTATCACATCAAAAATATTTTATAACTCATTCTCATCCCGTTATATCACTTCGCTATTATTCAAGTTAGTTTATGACTAACTTACTTTCATCTTCACTTTGCTTTATTTCTCATTTCCATCAATCGTTACCACTTTCTTACCAACTCCCCCTGCGAATTGAGCCAAGGCAGATAGTTCCTACTATTTCCACCGAAATAGCAGGCAGGTAGTTCCTTGACACAATTCCAAGGTACGACTCATATCAATCTGTATTTTTACTTTAATAACCCCATACGTAATACAATTACTTCATATCATTATTTATCCTTACTTATTTAATTCTTCACTTCCATTAATCATAGCCCTATCATGCCCACTCACCCTGCGAATTATGCCAAGGCAGGTAGTTCCCACTATTTCCACAGAAACAGCGGGCAGGTAGTTCCTTGACATAATCCCAAGGTGGAACCACTCATATCATACTGTATTTTACTTCAATCTCCATTCATAACTCATAAGACCGCTTACTTTAACTTTTCATTCTCATATTATATCTCACCTTACCTTTCATTCATGATTGCATAACTCTTCTTTATTTCTAACATTCATTCACATACATACTCTATATACTATTCATTTCTTTACTTTACTTTCTCACTCTCCTCTACTCATGTTCATTCATTTGTCAATATCGCATCATAAGTATAGCCATATGCCAACATATATCCACACACACATATATATATATATATCTCCCGTAGTATATTCATATCTCCCATAATATAAATAATCTCCGTAAAATATCATATCATCCGCATCTTTACATATACATATATTCTTTCAATACACATACCTTTATAATTTCTCCTTTTCAGTGCCCACACAACTGACCTCCTCGTACAACACAGGGATCTCTGTGCCTCCCATCCCGTACATTTCAATCCCGCAAACCCACCACATCACCCAGATCCAGGTGTCCTAAGTATCTACCATTTGTGGGCTGGATTGAAAGTACGGTTGCGCGCTTGTCCAACCAAGACTAAAGCCAAAAGGCTAGTCAAAAGTAAAATATAACACGCGGATCGATGCTCACACAGAGTCTTACACGTCCGAGGCTACGTCTTCCTCCTGGCCCTATACCAGCGAGGGAACTCCTGATCCCCAAACATAGTTTGGGGCAATATATAACTCCTGATCCCCAAATATAAAATTTGGGGCAATATTAATATATATATATAACTCCTGTTCCCCAAATATAATTTGGGGCAATATATAACTCCTGTTCCCGGGTGTATCCCGGGCCTGTGGGGTCTAGCCCAAACCCCGGGAGATTGTGTGGCACTGCAATATTTAATTCTCCTTTATATACACATACATATCTCCTTTATTATATACTCCTTCACAATATAACTCCTGTTCCCCAAATACACAATTTGGGGCAATATAACTATATATATATAACTCCTGTTCCCCAAATATAATTTGGGGCAATATTTAACTCCTTTATAATAACTCCTTTAATATAACTCCTTTATAATGAGACTCCTTTATAATACTCATTTGATAAGATATCTCCATATATTTATTTATAATATATCTCCTTTATAATATTTCTCCATATACATCTCTCTCCTTTATAATATGACTCCATAAATAAATATATCTCTTTTTATAACAGAACTTCTTTATACTATCACTGCTTTATAATACAATTCCTTTATAAAATAACTCCTTTATAAAATTACTCCACATATAAATATATCTCCTTTAAAACATAACTCTTTTATCATATACTTTCGCCGTTATCACCTAACATGAAAGCATACACTCCATTAAATTCATAAGCATGCACAAACTATTAGTCTCATCAATTATTGTATCAAATTCTCATTTACGACCCACACGTCACACATACATCACACCCATTTCACATCACAATATCACATAAAATTTCCAATTTATCACCCCCATATCACACCTACGCCATATCATCGTTTCGTCATGTTATCATAGCACATTGTCATATCAACATATCTACACACCAAGCTTTTCATCTTTTCACATTAGTCATAAGATCGCACATCACACATACAAATACATTCACATACACATATTTAATCATTACAACCCCGAAGCATATAGAAATTTATCTACAAACATCCACACATTTCCATACATATATATATTCTAATTTCTCACATCTCATAATTTACTCCGTATTATACTCATGACTTTCCCATATTTAAGATACTTCACATTTCACATATAACAAGCCATGTTTTGACATTATCAAAGCACATCATGCACATAAAATAAAAGGTCATACTCACAGAATATCCCGCAAGGACTCGAAACACCACCATGCCATCCCGCATCCAAGTCGCTATTATATCCTATCATCAAATTTCAAAGCAATTAATGCTCAAAACGTCCAAATCAACCATAGAAAATAATAGCACTATTCCAAATATCACGCAAGCGTTTATTGAACGCCTGGGATACACACGTGCATTGCACGTAACATTCGAATTACTACAGAATTTTATCCCCATAAAATTACTAAAATCACCCCCAAATTATTCTAATGGTTCTACTAAAATTCTACTACCATAAAAGAGAAATTTCTCATATCTATAATTCTCTTTTACAAACCCAAAATCCTAATTTATTAGCAACTTGCTAAATCTCCCATAATGTGTCAATTTCTCATCTCAACTATCCCCAACATCTCCTAATCTCCCCACTACAATATTTCTATTCAAAATAAATTAACCACACTAAATTTTATACAAAAATAAAATCTAGGGTTTACCTTTTCGAAACCCTTTCGAAAAACGGACTTCGCCACGACGTAGAGGACCCTTCTATTAGTGTATCCCCTAATTTAATTTGGAAGTGATGAAGGATTGGAGGGGGTTTGAGGTGGAGAGAGAAAGACCGAATGGGTCTCGTGCTCCAGGTTCGATCGGGAAAAGAAAAAGAAAAAGAACCGAAGAAGAAGGAAGGGAAAGGGGGTGTTTATAAGAAAATAATTACCAAACTGACCCACTGTAGAAAGTATTTACCGAACTGGTCCACTTTCGAAAATATTTACCAAAGTTAGTCCATAACTGGTCCACTTTCGAAAATATTTGGGTTGAGCACAAATTACACTAAGGTGTTCTCCCATTATAGTAGTAGAGATAAAATTATAATAATAATATTTTTATAAATGGATATTTACAAATAGACCCCTAGACCTCCAAAATATTTCAAGTAAACCCCAACTCTTTTCTATAAGAATACAAACAATACAAAACACATTAAAATTATCTTATAATAATAATCCCCCAAAATTATAAAATAAAATAAACTATATTTCCTCGCATAAAATCTCAACTATTAACTCTCACATAATAATAATACCAATCGAACACGAATCCAAACACAAATATCAATAGTTAAAATAAACATACACCAAATAAAATTATCACCACTCAAGGAATATAAAAATGGGTATTTTTGATATTTTGCAAATTCGAGGTGTTACAGTAAATTTGTCAAGTAGAGTATATAGTAGATGGTGTAATCAAAGCATTGAAGGAAAATCAACTTGGAAAGAAAACTCAGAAATCATCGTCTACTCTCATAAATTGTCTAACAATGGAAGGTTCTTCATGTGGAAGTCAAAGTGTTATGCAAAAGGATTTGATTTGTTACCGATATTACAAAAAGTCAGGGCATATCAAGAAAAACTGTTGAAAATTGCATAATCACAAGAGCACCAAGGATGAAAATTCTATCGCAAATGTGGTTTACACTTCTGATTCAGATGAATTATGTCTTCTTGTTTCAAATTCTTTAGAAGTGGATTCTAGTTGGCATCTTAACTCAGGGAGTTCTCTCATATTTTCTCTGAGAGAGAGTTGTTTTCTACTTATAAGTCTACTACAGGGCGTTGTGTGAGAACGAGAACTTAAGAGATTTGTGAAATAGTTGAAGATGTTAGGTCTAAACATGTTCACTGTAAGGAAAGTCTTACATATTCCTCTGCTGAAACGGAATCGGATTTCCTTAGAAAATCTTGAAGCACTGGGTTATAGGTACACAACTCGAGGTGGAGTTCTGTCTGTTTTCCATGGTCATCGTAAGGTGATTAGAGGTATGAGAGACGTTTGTCTAAGACAACACAATCTCTACAAGCTTTGGGGATTCCGAAATACTTGCACAAGTGTTGATTCTTTTCTTGATATTCTTGCAAATTCATCTAGTCTGCCGCTTAACATCATCCATTCGAGACCATGACGTTCAAATATCGTCGAGAGGTGGAGAGTGCCTCGATATAGGTGGAGTTGGTGCAGAGGTTGACAACTCTGTGTTAACACCTACTGAGGTGTGCCCTTAAGGGAGTATACTGATCGGTGAGATTGGGTGGAAGATTTATTTAACTAGCAGAAGAAACATATTTGCAAGTGGAGTTTAGTATAGTTCAGAGTTGAAGAATCACATCATGTTGATAGCACTCATATGCAGTCCAGTGTGGAGGTTGTTAGGATTATATCTTGTACTCGTGGTTCAGATTAGAAGAAGATACGTTGAAGCATGAAGGTCGAAGCATCCAAGAAAGTAGAAGCAAAACAGCAGCCAGCAGCTGCAGGCAGAGTTGCGGTCGACTGTCTAAAGTTGCGGTCGACTGCACACCCGACCGCACACCCGAACGACTGTCCATGCTCTCAAGCTGAGAGCAGTATGGTCGACCGTGCAGTTGACTGACCGCGATGTTGTGTCATTTTGGGCTTCAATTTGTTAGGTCGTTTCAGCACAATTTTCAACTTCAAGTCAGATCGTACGGCTCTTATTCAGTTACTTCTTCTATAGGATATATCAGACAATTGAGAATCAAGATTAACCTAGGGTTCTAATGTGGGCATCATTAGGTGCAGGCGTCAATATGTGTGCAGTCAGTGTGTGTGTGTATGCAGCCAGTATGTGTGTAGTTGTGTATGCAGTTATGTAGCGGTTATGTAATGGCAATGTGTGTGTGTGTATGCAGTCAGTATGTGTGCAATTATGTGTGTGCAGTTGTGTATGTGCAGTTATGTAGCAGTTATGTAATGAAAGTGTGTGTGAGTATGTGTGATCAGTTATGAGTGGTAGTAGCTTATATAAAGGTTTGGGTTATTGTTAAAAGGGGATGATTTGGTGAATGAAAAAAATCAAACAAAGAGAATGTGATGTCTCTATGTTCATGTCATGAATGTGTGAAACTTGAAGGCAATGTATGAAACCGACTATTATCCTTCTTTCTTCTATTGATTCATCATCTTCAAGGTTACAAGCCTCCTCTAACATTCCTTTTCTCATCCAACATTCCTCCATGTCCATAGTTGTAAGTTTTTCAGGTAATTAAGTCTATCGAATTTCACTTTCATTATCTCTAAATTATTATCTGTTGACTCTTCTATTATATATGAGAGTGAGAGTTTCTACATGCCTATAGCTTATAGAATTTTATATCGTCAGTTTTGAATTGCACAACTTTAGTTTTGTTGATAATGTTGTCTATGGTGTTAAATGGAACTGCTAGTGAATATGTAACTCTTGTAAAATCCATTAACCCATCAATATTTTAAACTTCAATCTATAAATATGCTCAAATGTGTTGGTGAACACTACTTGATTTAATTTACTTGGATAAATCACACACTTACAAGTAGTTTCATGGACTCGCAACCTTTTACAGAAGGTTTGTACAAGGCTTCAGCAGCATAACAGCTCCTATAACGGACTGTTTGAAGAAAGGTGAGTTTGTTTGGACACCAGCTACCACAAAAGCATTTAATGAGATTAAAAAAAGAATAGTCCAAACACCTGTTATGCGGCTACCTGACTTTTCAAAAGTCTTTGAGGTGACTTGCGATGCTTCTGGTATTGGAATATGCGGCATTCTTAGCCAAGAAAATCATCCCATTGCCTATTTCAGTAAAAAATTAAATGAAGCAAAATAGAATTACTCCACCTATGATAAGGAATTCTATGCGGTGGTACAGTCTTTAAGGCACTGGCGTCACTATCTTGTGTCGCAAGAATTCGTTATCTTTTCTAACCACGAAGCCTTGAGGTTTATAAACACCCAACATAACTTGAGACCCAGACATGGCCGATGGGTTGAATTTCTTCAGGAATATTCCTATGCTATCCGGCATAAAAAGGGAGTTGAAAAAAAAGCCACCGATGCCCTCAATCGTTGTCACATGCTTATATCTTTTATGTGCACCCAAGTCATTGGATTTGAGAGAATCAAAGATGAGTATGCATCCTGCCCTAATTTCCAAGAACATTATTCTCTTTTATAGGATGGCGTAACTCGAGTGATAAATAACTACCTTCTTAGAAATGGTTATTTATTTTATCTATCTAGGCTATGCATTCCCGGCACCTCCCTTCGAGAATATCTTGTTTGGGAATTGCATGTTGGTGGTCTTGCTGGACATTTTGGGCATAACAAGACAATTGATGCTGTCGAATATCATTTCTTTTAGCCCAGTTTAAAGAAAGACGTTGTAAGCCTTGTTAAACGATGTCATACCTGTCAATTAGCTAAACAACGTAAGCAAAACACTAGTTTGTATACTCCGTTGCCTGTCCCTAACTGCCAATGGCAAGACATCAGTATGGTTTCTGTGCTTGGTCTCCCAAAGCCCAAAAGAAGCATGACTCCAACCATGTTGTTATGGACAATTTTTCAAAAATGGCCCACTTTTTGGCTTTTTCTAGGACCTACGATGTCTCAAGTGTTGCTCAATTTTTCTTCCACGGCGTCGTTAAACTTCATGGACTCCCCAATTCTATTGTGTCTGATAGGGATGTTAAGTTCACCAACTACTTCTGGAAAACCCTCTGGCACAAGATGGGGACAAAATTGAAGTTTTCTTCGGCCTTCCACCCTCAAACCGATCGACAGACCGAAGCTGTGAATAGGAGTTTAGGAAGTTTGTTGAGATTGTTAGTAGGCAAAAATATGGGAACATGTGATCTGAAATTGTCAATTGCTGAGTTTGCATATAATTCATCTAAGAGCGAACCACTGGTATGAGTCCGCATGAGATAGTTTTTGGGTATCGACCTAGACAACTTAAAGACTTAGCACCTATGTTAGAACCTCACAGAGAGTCTGAGTCTGCATCTGCATTTGCATCTCGCATACACAAATTACACAAAAAAATATCCAATAAAATTGAAGAAAGTAATGCTAACTACAAGTTGAGAGCAAATTCTAGAAGGAGATTTAAAACTTTTAAGGTGGGTGATGAAGTAATGGTCCGAATTCGTCCGGAACGGTTTTCTCCTGGAGCCGTTAAGAAGTTGCATGCCCGGTGTGTAGGTCCATTTAAAATTTTAGAGAAAATTAATGATAATGCTTATATTGTCGACCTTCCTGAAGGTCTCGGTATTAGCAAAACTTTCAATATCGAAGATTTAGTAAGCTATAAAGGCCCAAATTTTAACCCTAGCAACCCATTGATAGAAGAGCCTTCCCAAGAGCCTAATGGTGAGATTCCTCCACTACCCCCACTCCCTGACATCACATACCCCTCAGCAGAGGATATTGATAATATTTTAGATGATGAGATTATCTCTACAAGAGATGGTGGAATTTGCAGGTTCTTAATTAGGTGGAAAAACAAACCAGAGACTGAGGACACATGGCTGGACCATTCAGATCTTCAAAGACTTGATCCAGATAGGCTGGAGCAGTATGAGAGTTACCCTAGCTTTGATGCACCGACACCGAGTTCATTCCAGAGATTTGGTAAGACCTATCAGCGCCAGTGACATATGGTTCCCATATATTTCTGAGACAGAACAGGCACCACAGCAGTATCAGATTTAACTCGATAGAGTCGAGTTCTCTCCCACCCGGAGAGAATGATGTGGGCATCAATAGGTGCAGGCATCAGTATGTGTGCAGTCAATGTATGTGTGTATGCAGTCAGTATGTGTGTAGTTGTGTGTGTGCAGTTATGTAGCAGTTATGTAATGGCAGTGTGTGTGAGTATGTGTGATCAGTTATGAGTGGTAGTAGCCTACATAAAGGCTTGGGTTATTGTAAAAAGGGGATGATTTAATGAATGAAAAAAAATCAAACAAAGAGAATGTGATGTCTCTGTGTTCATGTCTTGAATGTGTAAAACTTTAAGGCAAATTGTGAAACCGACTATTATCCTTCTTTCTTCTGTTGATTCACATCTTCAAGGTTACAAGCCTCCTCTACAATTCCTCTTCTCATCCAACATTCCTCCATGTCCATAGTTGGTAAGTTTTTCAGGTAATTAAGTCTATCGAATTTCACTTTCATTATCTCTAAATTATTATCTGTTGACTCTTCTATTATATATGAGAGTGAGAGTTTCTACATGCCTATAGCTTATAGAATTTTATATCGTCAGTTTTGAATTGCACAACTTTAGTTTTGTTGATAATGTTGTCTATGGTGTTAAATGGAACTGCTGGTGAATATGTAACTCTTGTAAAATCCATTAACCCATCAATGTTTTAAACTTCAATCTATAAATATGCTCAAATGTGTTGGTGAACACTACTTGATTTAATTTACTTGGATAAATCACACACTTACAAGTAGTTTCACATCAGGTTCTCGATATTCTTCTTCTATATATTGTGTAGCATCCAATATGAGAGGTAGAGTACTTCATTTGATTATTTTCTCAACTGCAAAGAAATGCTTGAGAGAGATAGTTCTTGGTAAGTGAGTTTAATTTATTGTATTGAGTGAATCATTAACTCTTTGTAATCTCTTCTAGTTGAATATTATATCTTTTTATATTTTTCTCCGGATTAAGAGAAAGCTAACCGGGATAAATCCTCGTTGTGTTTGTATTGGATTGGTGAATCTATTTTCTTCGGTGTTCAATTGATTTGTCTGCTCTACCTTGTCATGTTAGAAAATGGGTGTTTTATACACCATTTACGAACCGTTTTTTGAGCAATTTTTTTTGAGTAAGATCCTCAATGAATTATTGAGAGATCTTGATTGATTTGTGTTCTCCTTCGTGAGTAGATCAAAATTATATATTTGTTTGTTAAAAACGGTTAAGGGGTGAATGAGAAATTGTCTCTCAAAGTAAGACGTTTTCAATCTTTAAAATGGGTTAAGGGAACATAGTCCCACATCGGAAAAATCAAAGGAAATAAAAGAGGATATATAGTAACCTCCTTCTAAGCATTGTAAGATAGATAGAAAAGAGGCTCTCTCTCACGCGCGCAGGGGGGTGCAAATCCTGAACCGGATTACATGCGACTTGTGTGCGTCCGCACGACCTGCAGACACGAATGTCGGACCGACATGACCCAACCCCGTGCAGAGCCACTTTTGCTACAATTTTGAATTTTTTTTCTTTTGTAACGGCTGAAATAAATGCAGAAACGGTTTTGTCTACCGTTTCAGTTCTGTGTTGAATGTTTTGTCTATCATTACACTGAAGGCATTCAAAGACAATGATTTATGTCTGTCGTTATAGTGTCGGCATTCAATTATGTGTCTGCCGTTACACTGAGGGCATTCAAAGCCTTGTCTACCGTTACACTAAAGACATTCAAAGCCTTGTCTGTCGTTACAGTTTTAACCTTGCCTCTATAAATAGAGGCCTCCCCTCTTATTTCTTCCGTGCACAACAAATCTTCTTCCTTCCTCCTCTGAGTATTGTTATGTTCTTCTCTCCTGCTGTTTGGTAAGTCGGTGATAGGATTCTGACGCTGCTACTCGGTTCAAGAGTGCTACGTGGTGCCTGCGTGAATACTCTGGTCGTTGCATTCTGGGAGACAGACACCTTCGTACAATCCAGCAACCGGAAGAGGCAAAATCTGTTTTAAGGACACTGTGTGATACACAAGCCTCGACTTCTCAACTTGTAATCTGAAATTGATTTTTGTAAGTTGTTGTTTATTTGTTTAATTTTTCTTTTCGGTTTTTCTCTCTCCTATTTTCTTCTCTAATTTCTGTGCTTCTCAATCAAATTGAGTTTATTGTAAAAGAATTTTTGTAACATGTCATCCTCATTGCTCTAATTTATTCCGTTGTACCATCGGTGTTTGTCAACATCCCCAACACAATGCAGACCGGGGTTTATATAGTACACTGAGTAGTCCGAAGCTTGCAATTGTGCCAAGAAAAAAGAAAAAAAACAGTAATTTTAAAACTATGATCTCAAATCAGAATAAGCAAGTTAATGGGAAGAAGGGGAAAAAATATCAGTTGGACAAAAAATATCAAAGGAATTAAACTAATGAGAGACTACATACAAAGTAGATGTCAAAGGAAAAGATGACCACTGACTAGACTCTAAAGTCTTGCACAATCACAGCCACTAGTGAAACAACACTCAGATCAAGGAGATGCGAGTAGTTTTCTCTTTGTATATGCAAAGTCTTGCACAATCACAGCCATAGTGAAACAACACTCTGATCAAGGAGATGCGAGTAGTTTTCTGTGTTTATGCAACGGAGGAGGGAGGATAGAGAATGGGCGAAAATGTGAGCAGAAAATTGATTGGAGAGAGTCGGCCCACTCAATTGATAATGTGTTTTTGCAAATCAACCCTTTGATCTTAACAATGGTATAAGGATTGTGATTTTGACACTTCACTTTATAAGAGAAAATTTTCACAAACAGATTCAGGACCCACTTTTTTTTCCTCTCTCTCTCTTTCTTTAGTTGTGGATATTGTATATAAAAATATCGAATTGTTGGGTTGGTTCTAAGATTTCCTGAGATTACAGGGCCTTGTGCGGAAAGAAAAAACTGACCATTTTTGACATATTCTAATGCTAATTTTACTTTATTTTGATTTCGATATCATGTATATATATAGACAATACACCGATAGGGGCCTTTCTGATTTGTAGACCCTGTGCAGTAGTACATGTGGCACGGGCTGTCATATTTGGAATTCAAAGAATTGTGAGTGCCGTTTCTGGAAAAAAATCTAATTTTTTTATATATGATGAGGTGGTGATGATTGTGATGGTTATGTGCTTTTAAATTTCTTTTCAAGATTGTGATGGTTATGTTTACGGAGTGTTGAATCTATATGATTTGGGAAAGAAGATACGTGGTGGGATTCACTTGTGCACAATGACTATTTTCTAATTTTTTCGAAAAAAAAAGATTGTTCAAGATGTAATGTAAACTGAGGTTCTGATTGTCACTATTGTGGGTTTGTAAAGGTGCTAATGTTGATTCACTTTCTGAGAAGTAAATTATTTTAAAGTTTGTTTTTATGCCGTTGCTCACAGTTCCGGTCCAGCTGCCCAGGTACAAAAAAAGGAACACTCAACCTCTTAGGTCGTTTTTGAAAATAACTATAACCTCAACCCTTATCACAACTTCGAAGCATTGATATAGTAGCATTGAACTTTAATAAAAAGAGCTAAAGCAAAATTAAGATAAATGGAAACTCGTTTTCCCTTCATTTATTTTATCGCATCAAACATACAGGACATGAGACAAAGCAAGTAATACGACACTTAACACACATACATACTGGAAAACAAACAACTTCAGGAGCAGTAGTACTAGCTCCTTCAACGTTAGGAGATCAAACCCGAAGTTGATGATTACTTAACAGTTTGGGTATGAAACCCCACAAGCAGCAGCCACCCTCTTCCCAGAACTCAAGTAGGCGTTCATGCTGGGATCCTTCATGTAGTGGCACAAACATGGCTGCTGCCTCCTCAGCTGATTGCAGCATCGGGGACTTGGAGGAATGGACGACACAATGGAGCCCCAGAGCATGGGCTCAGCCCTCCAGGGTTGCATGCCGCAGAAGCCATCATATCAGGAGCTTGGCTCAGAAGAAGAGCAGAAATGGCAAAGAGGATCATGAACCTCAATTTGAATTTGAATTTGTATTTGTACTTTTAGGTGGTGTAGAAATTTTGTAGTCGAGAGGGAGATGGAGAGGAGAGCAAACGTGAGGGTGTATTTATAGATGGATTTCTGTAACGCTATCGGGCTTTCGGTATTGAGTGAAGTACTGAAATGTTTTGTGACCCACATTTGAGAATGGCCTAGAGATGGTGCATTATGTATAGAGGGTCCGGGAAATTATGTTCGATGGGATGGATCACCATACCATACTATTATTCAGTATTTATGTCTTATGTTCTGATATATAAATTAATTCATATATGCATCCATCGGTGACCGTGCTATTCAGGTAGGACTAACAACTGGAACGGGCCACTTAACGGTCTGATTGATTTGTCCTAGGATGAAAAGATTTCTTTAAAAAATCATTTGTGTTGAACTGGCCAGTTTTGGCAACAGAGGAAATTGGATTCGAGATTAACCAACTGGTTCTAACTTCTCAAGACCTTATTGTTTGTTTTGAAGAAGTATGTATGGTAGTGGGATTCTTGTCAACTCGATTATGAGTTTGGAACAATAGCTGGCTATTAAGTAGATGTCTCTATAGTGACTGTAAGATATGAAAATATAGAATCGTTATGTGTTGAACACCCAATGCAACGAATGTCTCTTTATTGATTCATCAAATACTAACAAGAATAAATATCTCATTTAAGCATCAACACCAGCAGTCACTGGCCTTGCACTTGATAGTATCGCATCCGAGGGACACAGAACCCACGTCTGACCATGTCAATGATCGAGAAGAACCTACCAAACGATATCCCACAAAAGAGTAGGACTATGCCAAAGCGGTAGCCGGACCGTTCCTCGCCACTACGTAGGCTCATTTCTAATAACTAATTAATCTTTTCCAATCCACTGAACTCAGTCCTCTATTCTCTATCCTCTGAATCTCCCTCGCTTGTAACCACCATATGGGGAATAAAGCCAACTGCCATAACTCTCCTTAGTTGAGACTCCTTAATCAACAATATTGAATTTCTTATATCGAGTTTGATACTAGTTGGTTCAATTTTGAAAACATTGAGGCCTTTGCTTTGCATACAAAGTTAGGATACCTGTATGTGATTTTTAAGTGAATGTAGAGATGTACGTTGTATGCATGTACCTCTATTTTGACTTGAAAAATAAATTTGGTTGGATTGAAGTTTAGATACCTACTGTAATCTATGTTTTATCTTCACTTTAAGGTGAGAAAAACGCAGGTAGGGTACCTCTTAAATATGATCCAAGCAAACCAAAGTTTAGATACATAGAGGTAGACAAGTTACCTCCATTAACTTTCACTTACCTCCACTAAACACTATATCCAAACAAAGCATGGGATTATACCCAGCAGTCATGTTTACAAACAATTACCAGTTTTCAATCCGTTCGGCCCAAGAACTTATTTGGCTGCCAATGAGGATAAAATTGAGGCCATTAGGCCATAGCTCACTAGTCGAAGGATTGTTTCCCATATGTCAGAGTCTATTCATTTTGATTAAAAGTTGAGGCTCTTCCAGAAAACCAATCAAAATTTTGGGCCAAAATAAAACCTACATATATTCTGATATATATTTTGATATACATTAGTAAGGTCATCTCCGTTCATAAACATTAATCAATAAAGTTCCTCTAATACTTAAGTCGATCATGTGCAAACACGTACTGTATTAGACTAATTTTAGGACAAAAATAATCTTATCAACTATCATATATGTTTATGTTATAGGTTAATGTTAAGTTTTATATATTTTGTCATTAATTTTACTTTTTAATTTTGTTGTGGGTCCCACAATCAATAGAATATTCAGCAGTAATCAAATGGATTAGAAAGGGGTAATATGGACATCTTGCCATTGAACTAACAGAATCTTAACGGAGTTGATGTGTTCTTCTTAAAATTAAAAAAAGTGGACATTACTGATGCACACAGTCACAAAGTGCCGCAATAATTCGCGAAATTCGCGATTATTCATAACATATTCGCAAAATTCGCGATTATTCACAACTACATATTCAGCTGATTTGATCAGCGATTCATTCGCCTCTTCTCGACTAATTCGCACGATGCGCGAATTATTCGTGAAATTCGCAAATGATTCGCGAATGGTATAACCTCAGTTAAACTTACCCTATTTCCTATCGTCGGCTACATCCCTTGTGTTTTCATTTGCCGTTTTTTATTCCGTAATCGAGCTGTGCAGTTCCCTCAGGCACCCAATCAACTGCAGCCGCCCAATCTATTCCGTAATCGAACTTCTCTTGCAATTCACAATCACGCAGGCGCCCAATCAGCCGCAGCCGCAGGCCCATAGCCGCCGTCGTTCCTTTTTTCTTCAGTTTTCACTAGTCTCTAATCCCTATTATTGCAGATTTGCAGGTACTATTATTGCAGATTTGCAGGTTCAAGCTAACTTCTAAAAATCAGGAAATTATTTGCCAACCCGTATAATATGCCCCTACAGTATTTCTCTTTTAACGAATTATTTAAAATAAAAAATAAAAAATTATTCTCCAAGAATTGTTTTTATAACTCAAAAACCAAAACACAAACCTTTTTTTTGGGCTTAGCAATAAAAGAAAAAAACAGGTCAAAAAGAAGAAAAAGACTATTTTGGAAGTATTACCTAAAATATCTTGATGCCGTTGTTGGGGAAATCGACGTCAGTTATAATAGTTTAACTCCACGATGTCGAAATTTATAAGTGGAGCTCGTGTCAACCAAAATTACATGGTTGTCATGCACAATGGGGGTAGCCGTTGTAGCATTTCGGGCGTGTACAGTGTCCAATTGACGTACTATTCCCAGAGCTGATCGAGCTCATTCCTATAATACGTTAACACTCCACGTGGTTTATCTCTCCACGTGTGGTGGCCGATTCAATAAACCCCTAAAGGAGCCTTCATCACTACGTTCTCCTCAACCACTATCTATACATTTGAAAAAACCGTTATTCGGAGACGGCCGAGGTGTATCCGTTCCCGACACCAAATCTATAATATTCCCATCAGCTCGATAATTTGTATTGACCTCATTGCACAGTTACACATGGCACGATAAAGAGAAACCAACACCGCACTTTTCCAACTATAATGGCCGACCTTATGTATATTGGCAATCAAGAGAATGTACATTAGATGGACGACATCACTAGAAGAATTCGGCATGAGAACACTACCAATCATACTAATTAAATATGTCCGAGTGTAACACTGCACTGGGAAGTCGGTCGGTTTATCTCCTAAACTATTGTTGAACTCTTGATAGAGCCACGAACGCCGGAGTGATTCGCTGATGAAAACACATTTGTCGTCCTCTTCAAGCTCTCTCCCAAGATAATCTCTGACTAATATAACTTTATTGAACATAGGTCACGGCCACCCCATCGATTGGAAGTTCCAATATAACCGTTATATCTTATAGCGTCATTGTCATCTCACCAACGAGTAGGTGGAACGTGTGTGTCTCTAGCCTCCATCGCTCGACAAGAGCGGTAAGTAATGTATGGTCACATTTCACTATGATCAATATCGACATTCCAAGGAAACCGGCATTTAAAAAGTACTTGCGTATACGTGGGTCGGCCGGCAAAGTCGTGTGCATTCAGAAACTCATACTCTTTTTCTCTCCCTTCCACACTGCTTGAGACCTATGCCCTTCTTGCAAATAGAGTAAGGTTGGGTGCAGTAGACCAGACCTCCCTGTGTGGCAGAAGACGACGCACCTACTGCACGCGAAGAAAATGATTGGCCAGCATCCATTTCTCTGTCAACAAGAATAAACTATGTGTCATGAACAAAATTAATAAACGATGTGTCAAGATAACTAGTTTAATAAACCATGTATCATGAATTTCAAATTAATAAACCGTGTGTCAACATTAATAAAGTTTGAGTCAAGATAACAAAAATATCTTAATACTCGTATCAAACTATTTGCACATATAACAATCTCCACCACATCATCTCTATACACTACATATTTATATATAAACACATCTCATATCCACATCCATTTATACATAAACATAAATCTGATTAACTTTTACAAATATAGCAATTCTAGTTTATACAAATTTCTCCAAAATCTAATATACTACATCGTCAATTCTAGTATACCGAAAAGCACTTCTCATCCATACATAGCACAACATAATTAGAAAATGAGATCTGAAGAGAAAGAGAGGATTTAGGGATTTATGGATTTGATGGTGTTTTATTGCAACGGGTTTCGGGGTTTGGGTCAAAAGATACCAAAATCCGCACCTAAAAATCGAACTTGCACTAAAAAACCAAGACCCGTGTCACGCCGCACTCAATACCACACCCAACCGCATTCAATACCGCACCCAGCTGCACCATATTTTATTATTTTAATTTAAATTAATCTGACACGCATCACGCCGCACCCGATACGTATCCCACCTCACCCAGCCGCACTCATGTCCGATACGAGTCCAACTCGAGTGCGAGCGCATCCATGAAGAGTCCGTGCCTCCTAGGTGGACTGTGTAACACTCTGGAACTCACACACTAGGGTTTGTGCATTACTCACAAGAATGATACTTCAATTGCATACATAAATATATTTATAACACAGGGGAATACATAGGATCTTACAAACATGTTCAAATAACATGAATTAATAAGGTGACAAGCTCTCAGGATGGTACACTTGTACGCTATCTTCTCAAACAAACTTACCTACAAAACCACAATCTGTGGGATCATCAGCTTGTGAGGCTGACTGTAAAAATCACAACAACTCTAGCAACTCCCAACCAAAGTGAAATTAGATTAAGGTGATTTAATAAGTAGTGACAATTTTAAATGAAACTATAACCCTCGTTCCCGAGTATACGGATTCTCATTTTCTGTATTTTTGTATTTCAATTTCTTCTATAAATTATTCTATCCTTTGAAACAACCAAAGCCATTGTATCATATTATTACTATTGACTATTTTATTTTATATGAAGCTCAATCTTATAGCCCAAACCAAGTCCTATTCTAAATCACCTTTTATATATATTATTTATTTTAATTGAGCCCAATCTATTCTATGATTTGATTAACTAATTAATTTGTAAGCCCATTTCTCCAATACAATTTCTAGCCCAACTCATCTAAACCAAGACCCAAATAAAATAAAATAAAACATGTCAGCACAATCTCTTCTCATTCCGATAACCTACCCCAATAAACTAATTAATCACCCCACTAATCTACCCTTTCATTTCCTAACCGAAATCTGCCCACTAACTCCGAATAAATTATCCATTAACCATACCCATTATATTATTATATATTAGATAACCCCCGTTCCCCCTCTCTCTCTCCCACTCTTCTCTCCCCCTCTGTTTAAAATAGAGTAACTTAACTCTCTCCCACGTCTTCCTCCTTCTTTCTCCCGCTCTCTGACTTTCTCTGTTTCGAACCCCGAGAACCCATCGACCTCCATCGACCCGTCGCCTCCTTCTCTCCTTGCCATTGAGCTTCCCCCATCGTCTTCTTCGATAGCTCCACCCTCTTGATCTCCCCTGTGCACCCTCCAAAGCACCTCCTCATAGTGCCGCCCCCTTCTCCCTGCGGTGCAGCCTCCCTGCACCATCGCTCGGCCCTCCGATCGCTGCCACTCCACAGCACTCCCTATGTCTTCCTCCATCGAAGAACTCCGAGAACCCTCGAAGCTCCGCCTGTACAATCACTGCAGAACCCATCGAAAAACCCATCCCTAACCTCGCAACTCCGCCATCATCCACTTCCTCGCCATCCCTGCTCATCGTCATCCTCCCACTCGAGCACCACAAGTCCACCGCTTCATCTCAACCGCTGCACCACCGTGACCTCTCCGTCGAGCCCCCGCCATTGCCAACCCCACCTTCAATCCCTTTCGCTTGACCACTCCTCCTCGTCACTCAACCTCCAGTCGACCACCATTCCCGTCCCTGCTCCTCATCTCCGCTCTGCAACCCCCAACACTTGACAACCCATCAACTACCACTCCGTCGCCGTCCATTCATCGTCGCGCTGCCCTTGATCGTTGCCGTTGCTTGCTCTTGCCGCAGTCGCCATCGCTCTCTCTCTCTCTCTTTCTTTTTTTGTCGTATTTTAGGAAGAAGAAGAATAGGGTTGGTTGTATTGGTGTTTGGTGTTTGGTGTTCTGGATTTGGGGATTGGATTATATTGGTGTTTGCAATTTTGGAGAATGAGTTGTCTTGCTGTGTTGGCTTTTGTTGTGTTGTTGTCTCTTTGTGCACGTGTCTCTGTGCACGTATCTTGCACGTGCTTCGCTGTCCGGGATTCTGATCCCGTTATTCTTGTATTCGGTATTATCGTCATCGATTATTAGGTAAGTATCCTCTTGTACAACTCGTTTGTTCTCGTACAAGCTTCCTTTGAAAAATACCACAATTATATTCTTTGACTCAAATACATATTCTTCAGTCGAATTGAAATCTGTTGCTTTACATAATCCGTCGATCCCACGCATATGATCATGAATACTTTGTTACCACATGCATTACATGAACACGATTGATACACACATATCTACTCTTAGGATTATACATAATTATGTGCATGATTGTTTTACCCATGATAGTAGTTTAAATATGATATCTTGTTATTGTTGATTAAAATTTATAAAAGTAACAAGTCGGGGTATAAGGGTAAAGATCTAGTAGTGGGCAATATAGAAGAGCGTACTCGGATGGAAACTCGTGGTTTTCCGATGCAAGTTGCAAGTTGCAAATTACAAGTTCACATATTTCACGCTACAAGTTTACACTCTACATATTTCACATTGCACGTATCTCGATACAAGATTGAATATACATGTTTTTTCCGAGTACGTGACCTATAGAATCCGCCACTAAGTCTAAACGTTCACTTGATTGGGTGTATCAAATATGTGGTATGGGACGCATGATTGTTGCACTAGTTAGGTTAATAAAAGACATGGAATTAATACGTGCACTTGCATAATCCAATTACATGTTACATGTTCTTCTTGACTTGTTTACTTGATTACTTGTTTACATACCACTTGTTTCATGATGTCTTGTTCATGATCCTGTTTACATATTGTATTTCTCCTATTACATTACATGATTCTTGACTCCATGATCTTTTTCCTGCTTCTTGTTTTATTTTTATACTTGTCCCGTTAGCTTGTACTACTTGTGGCCCGTGACTTGCATTAACGGGTATCTTCTTGTTTCTTCTTTTTGTAATAATGTACTTACATGCCTGGAAGGAGAATTACCCGAAAGTGTTGCTGATCAAGTGTTTTAGCCTTGTTAATTATCATGTTATTTTTAGTTTATGTTTTATTCATGCTACTCTTTATTGTATTCCGGGCGTGTTTGACCCGAAACAACTTTGTTCTTTCAGCTGTTGGTTATGTTATGAACTATGCCATATACTTTTGTTATCCTATTATGATTTTATATGCCTGCGTAGTTTTGTTGTTATCTTGTTGTTGAGTTACATGTACAGCTTATGAATGGTGTATTCGCATTATTCGCTAGGTCTCATTCATGGACTCGTATTCCCGTATTTTGGAAAACGGGGCGTGACAGAAACAGTCATAACATGAAAATGTCAGTTATTTTATATCATTAATGGTTGTCCAACAAGATACAATTTTCTATATGCACATGTTAACTATACTTCTCTAATACATGCTTCTTTTTTACGTTATGCCGCCCATATAATATAGTTTCTTAATGCAAGCTACTGGGCATTACTTCTCATTCGGGGTATAATCCTTCGCTATCCATGCCTAAACCCAATGACTAGTACTCCAACGCATAATGACGTGTAAGCCAACCTTCCGATTTCATGAACCTTACCAGCCTACCCCTAGCTCACACATGTGAATTTACCGGGAGCGAGTCGATCCTCAGCAAGTCTATTTTTCGTAACTACGGATCTTACCGGCCTACCCTTAGCCCCCACACATGAATTTACCGGCGTATCCTTGTCCCGAGCATTCCTAGGAGCGAGTCAATCTTCCGTAACATCATTATTTCTATCATATCTTCTTCTAATGCAAGTTATTAACTACATAATGCAAAATATAATCTAGATAGAACTGTAGCGCCCCGAATTTGTAATATAATATCTTAGAAAATACATGGCACAATTCCCAGCATCAACTTCAATGTAATAGTACACATAGCCCAAAAACACCGATAATTTTTATTTCAACCTTTATTACAACAATCTTTACAAATACAGCGGAATACAAAACACCTTAAATTACAAATTTTCTTTTTACAACACTCATTTTACAAAATTTACAAAAAGCTCTATTACATCAATTTATCTCAAACATCCAAACCCCAAGCTCTAAGCAACAATAACCTGTAAAACATGAGGCTAGAGATGATCCCTAACCCCCAAAACTAAAGGGGTCAGCCATAAAGGTGTGAGTGACATAAAACATGCAAACATAATTAATCATAAAACATAGAGTCATCCACAACATGTATCATCAACAAGAATAAAGGAATGAGAAATAATAAATAAGTAAAGCATGAAAACATCAAGGAATATAAGATAGCAGATAGTAATTCATGAAAATGTCAAGTGAATCTAGACTAAGTGTCAAGTGTAGAAAAACAGGAAAAACACAAGCATAAAACCAAGTCAAGAAAATACAAGCTCTATATGCTGACTCCCTAATGCATACTTGTCAGATTCTATGCATTCCATAGTACATAGGTCCGGTGCAAGCCCTTAACGATCTCCACTTTATAGGGATAACCCCTCACTATGCAACTAATCCTACTATGGTGATAGAAAATAAGATCCAGAATACTCCGCGAATAGGCACTACTGCCCTCGACACGCAAGTATCATGTAAGATAGCTCAAAAACAACCGAAGAATCATCTTCCAAACCCGTATACCCCACGAATAGGCTTACAAGGCCCTCGACGTGCAGATACACCAGGTACATTTCGTGAACAGGTCTACCGACTCTCGACACGCGAATGCACCCTGCATGCTCCGTGAATAGGCCTGCAGACCCTCGACACGCAAACACACAAATGTCCTCTCGAGACAAAACAACAAACAGTCCTGGAATGCATCCGTTGGACTAATAAAACCATGAGCCTATACTTACGTTTCTCAAGTTCCATCACATCCCCACTAGTGCCTGTCCTTAAGTTAATTATTATTAAACCACAAAATCCCATCTTTAGAGTTAGTGTATCCTGCCGGACTAAAATACTCAACAACAACTAAACCAAGACCCCCCAGGTCTCACTCAATAAATCTCAACTGCCGGTTCACAGGACTCCCACTCAACTTCTAGAGATCTCAACAAGGCCAATATTCACAAATCCATTGTCAAAATGATCATAGGGAGAAACCTCTCCAATTAACAATATCCAAATCTTTATAAATTTCCAGAATCCAAATCCAATAATAAAATATCTTGAAAACATATGTTCTGTAGTGTAACGCCCCGAATCCCAAATCACTGAATTCGAGATGTTCTTCAGGATCTTTTCACTTTTCTTTGAGTACAATTTTACAAGGAAATTCAAACTTTTCTTTTTACATCAGAGTTACAACATCTTACATTTAAATTTACACAACAGAAGCAAAATATACAACATTTACATAAATGAACAACAACATAATGAGATCTTTATGCATCCATTCCTCTTTACATGTAATTTATCCTGCATACAAAACTGTGGGTACGTCAGTTTATTCAACCGACGATAATTATACATGGCCATCCTCTCTATGCCAGAAACAGTATAATGGATCTCATTTCTTAGCAAATCACAACTTGTTCAATATAAACATGTAAAAACAAAAGGGAACTTTTAATGATGTCGTGTCGTGATTGTGCACTTAATCCTTAATGCAATTTATTTAATTAACATGACACTAATGCGCACTTGTTCGAATTCTATGCATCCCATACTACATAGGTTCGAGGGCAAGCCTCTTAATCGTTCTTCATTTTTGTAGGGTTCAATCTCCCGCCATGACTTACTCTACTTCTGTAATTCCAGTGAGTATCCTAGATGATGCTATGAGTACAAGCATGTATCCTGGCCCCTGGAGTAGAATTTCGTGCCATGTCTTGACTCATCAAGCATGCATTCTGCGGCTCACACACCCGCACCGTACCCTAGCTCTCATACTCATATTTTTCTCTCACCTTCATCACCTCCACACTATGTATTAAATTGATTAGAATCATGAACAAAAATCAAGCTCTAGAGTTAGCCTCTCCATCAAACCGGACTTATCATTTCATTTCACATGACCAACCTTGGTCTATTTCTCAACATCATTTCATTCCACTGCCGGGGAGACTTAGCTACTCTTTCGTTCAATTTCAAATTCACAATATCCAATTGAGCATCATCAGCTCATAATTCATTTTAGAGTCTCACAGACTTTCTTATCATGATTTAACATTTCATACTTTCATTTAATTCTCAATTCTCATCTACGATTCATTTCACATAATTCATACAGCCATAAACAGAGTCCATCGACTTAAATCATAAAGTTCACAATTATCAACAGTAAATAACATGAATTCAAATATATCCAAGTCCACTCTGTACAGTCGACTTGGAAGAACACCAGTCGACTCATACAGTCACATACAGGATCATCATAAATGCTCGGGATAGTCGACTGTTGTACACAACCAGTCGCCTGTCCCGCAACTTTTCATGTTCACAGTGTCCACCACATGACATTCGACTGTTCATCCATCAGTCGTCTGTCCTGAGATTTCCAACAGCACAACTCTAAGTACAGCTCAGTCGACTTGCTACACGCATTCGGTCGACTGATCAGTTCCATAATTCAAAATAAACATTATTCTTTAACCATTCTCACATGCATTTTCCTTACAGTATACACACATTCCATATTTTATAAACACCACATTTCTTATCTGTTCAGTAACGACGAAACATGAAAATTCAAGTTACTAATATGCTCTTTTCTTTAGAAGCGATACTTAAACATGCATTCACATTGTTCATAACTTCGTACGATGATGAAGATATAAATCTCAAGTCATTAAACTGGGTCTACATACTAGAATATCTTAATTTATGGAACTTCCAAATAGTCACAGTCCGATTGAAGTACCAGTCGACTTGACACAACATCAGTCGACTGCTCTGACAATTCTAAGTTATTAATCATCACTAGCTCTTCTCATTCATTTACCTTCCCTCCATCATATGTGTCATAGGGAAAAATATCAATTTAGTCATCACACCATCAAGTCCATTTGCACACATGTTTATCAACACATCATAAAAGTGTCTCGTACCAGTCGGCTGGCTCACATGGCAGTCGACTGTACCGACAGTCCCGTTCTCAATATTAATAGCATGTTCAAGCAATTTCTACTACATTCAATTCACTTTTTATAGCATGGTATCAATCATAATAATTATAGTATCATTCCTACATTAGAAGTCCTGAGAAACACCCACCTTATATGAAGAAATAAACGAAATCCCGCAAAAACTCTTCAATACGGTACTGCACTCCTTGCTCCTTTGTTCCATACCGAGCTCCTCAGAAATGCTGCTTGTCTCCACAGAAAAGCTCCCACACAAACTCACGAATACTCTTACTTAATCTTAGAAAATCTTAGTGTAAAGGAGATAGGGAGATAGGAGGGGTATTTATACTAGGAGATAAATAGAATGGAGGGCTAAGATCTATTGGGAAGTTACAAGATCAAAGGTTGAGATGCAATAGGGAGTTGAGAAACTACCCACACTCACACAATCCAACCGCCCATGATCCCACTACCCTCAATCCGGCCAAGGAGTGTGCTCAATGCACGTGTATGAAAAATGCACGTGCATGCACAACTCACACTAATAAAATTTGTACAAAAATATAATAAGTTTCATATATAGAAAAAGTGTTACACAAAATAAGTTGTAGGAATAAATAAAAGGTTAAATTTATGGGCTTAAGTTCATTTGGGCCAAAATAAATATTTTAAAAGAGAAAATAAATGAATCAACATTGGGCTTTAAGAAAAATACTTTATAGGAAACAATATACTTTATTCATCATGTGGAGAAAATAATAGTCACATGCTACACAAGCATACCATATGAAAAATAAATAATCTTTATGTATTAAGGAAAATCGGGGTATTACATCACTCCCTCCTTAGAATAGTTCCGTCCCCGGAACTACAGCCAAGAGCGAGAAAACAGAAAACACCACAACAACAAAAGATACAAAGATACAATCAAACAAAAATACAATCAAGCAAAAAGCTCAGGATAGTCCTTCAACATCTTCTCCTCAGATTCCCAAGTAGCCTCTTCAACCAAGTGGTTTCTCCAGACTACCTTGACCATCGGTATCGTCTTATTCCTCAAGACTTTCTCCCTACGGTCAACAATCTCGACAGGAGTCTCGATGTAATTCAGGTCTAACTACAAACCTTCCGGCACTTCAGGCAAATGATGACTCGGGTCTGGAATATAACCTCTCAGCATAGACACATGAAAGACATTGTGCACCTGAGACAACTCTTCCGGTAATTCAAGCCGGTAAGCAGTTTTTCCGATCCTTTTCAATATCTTATAAGGGCCTATAAACCTCGGGGCTAACTTCCCGCCTTTGCCAAATCGAACCACACCTTTACTGGGTGATACCTTTAGAAAGACGAAGTCACCAACCTCGAACTCAATATCCCTTCTCCGGTTGTCTGCATAGCTTTTCTGCCTGCTCTGAGCTTCCACCAACCTTTTCCTGATCAGATCAATCTTCTCAGAAGTCAGCTGCACAAGCTCAGGACCAAACAACTGACGCTCTCCAACTTCATACCAGCAAACAGGAGTCCTGCACTTCCTGCCATACAGAGCTTCATACGGCGCCATCCCAATGCTAGCCTGAAAACTATTGTTGTAGGCAAACTCTACCAAAGGTAAATGCCTTTCCCAACTGCCTCCGAAGTCTAGTATACAACACCGAAGCATATCCTCAAGAATACGATTGACTCTCTCGGTCTGCCCATCGGTTTGTGGATGAAAAGCAGTGCTGAAAACTGTTTTGGTACCCAAAGCTGCCTGAAGACTCCTCCAGAAATGCGAAGTAAACCGCGCATCTCGATCAGACACAATAGTTGAGGGAACACCATGAAGTCTGACAATCTCACCAACATACATCTCAGCCAACTTGTCCATCGAAGCAGTGAGTTTCATTGCCAAAAAGTGAGCGGACTTGGTCAGTCGATCGACTATAACCCAAATCGCATCATTGCCTTTAGAACTCTTAGGCAATCCCGTGATGAAATCCATACTGATGTTATCCCACTTCCATTCCGGAATAGGTAACGGCTGTAATAGACCTCCGGGTCTTTGATTTTCGGCCTTGACTTGCTGACAAACCTCACACCTCGCGATAAATTCGGCCACATCCCGCTTCAAACCTGACCACCAGAAATGCTGTTTGATGTCTTTGTACATCTTAGTACTCCCAGGATGTACCGACAAAAGAGTAGCATGCGCCTCCTGAAGAATACTCTCTTTCAGGTCCGCCTGATTTGGAACACACAGCCTATCTCCGAACCACAGCACTCCATCCCTGGTTTGAAATCCGGGCAACCTGCCAGCACCAACCTGCTCCTTCATCTCCAAGATATCAGCATCAACTTCCTGACTTGCAATGATCCTTGCATTCAAAGTAGGCTGAAGCTTCAACTGAGATAAAGACGCTCCCAATCCTTGCAAGACAACCTCAATACCTGCTCGATCCAGCTCCTCAATCAGATGCTTCTGAGTGGTAATCAAACTGGCCAAACTGCTCTTGCGACTAAGTGCATCAGCCACAACATTAGCCTTTCCAGGATGATACTTGATCTCAGGTCGCATATCCTCGAGCACTTCCAACCATCTCCGCTGCCTCAGATTGAGATCCCTCTGCTGATATATATACTTCAAGCTCTTGTGGTCCGTGTACATATTCAACTTCTCACCGTACACATAGTGCCTCCATTGCTTCAAAGCAAAGATAATCGCAGCCAACTCCAGATCATGAGTCAGATAATTCTTCTCATGCGGTCGTAGTTGTCTAGACCCATAAGCAATTACTTTACCTTCTTGCATTAAGACACAACCAAGCCCTCGATGTGAAGCATCGCTATAAACATCATACTCAACACCTGCTCTAGGCAAAGCCAAAATAGGTGCAGTAGTCAGTCTATCTTTCAACTCCTAAAAGCTCGCCTCACATTGCTCAGTCCACTTGAAGCTCACATTCTTCTTGGTCAGTCCAGTAAGCGGCACAGCTATCTGAGCATAACCTTGAATGAATCTCCTGTAGTATCCAGTCATCCCAAGGAAACTTCTGACTTCCTTCACTGTAGTAGGCCTAGCCCAATCTCTCACTGCCTCTATCTTCCGAGGGTCAGTTGCCACTCCCTCCTTAGATAGGATGTGACCTAGGAATGCCACTTCAGATTTCCAGAAATTGCACTTGGATAACTTGGCATACAACTTCTGCTCTTCCAACTTCTGCAAAACTGCTGCCAGGTGCTCAGTGTGCTCCTCCTCAGACTTGGAGTACACGAGGATATCGTCGATAAACACCACGACGAAAGAATCAATGAACGGCCTCAGAACTCTGTTCATTAAATCCATGAAGATTGCGGGTGCATTCGTCACTTCGAATGGCATAACTAAGAATTCGTAATGCCCATGCCGAGTTCTAAATACAGTTTTGTGCACATCTTCAGCTTTCACTCGAACTTGGTGGTAACCTGATCGAAGATCTATTTTGGAGAATACAGCTGCTCCTTGTAGACGATCGAACAAATCATCAATTCGAAGAATCGGATACTTGTTCTGAACAGTGACCTTATTCAGCTCTCGGTAATCAATACACATCCTCATCGATCCATCCTTCTTCTTTACCAAAAGCACTGGTGCTCCCCAAGGTGACGAACTAGGTTGAATAAAGCCTTTTCCCAACAGTTCCTCAATCTGCCGTTTCACTTCATCCTGTTCCACTGGAGCCATCCTATACGGTGCCTTAGAAATGGGTGCACTTCCCGGTTGAACACGGATGCTGAACTCTACATCACGATGCGGAGGTAACCCAGGAAAATCTTCCAAGAACACTGTCGGATAGTCCCGAACCACAGGAATCCCTTGCAATTCCACAGGAGTCTCTTCCTTGCGGATAGTTGCCACCAGCTTAGAACACTTTTGCTTCCCTTGGAAAGTGACTTCAGGTCCACCTGGAGCCTTCACTGTTACGGTCTTGGTCTTACACTCGATGCTTGCACTGTACACCGACATCCAATCAATGCCAATGATAACATCGACTCCCAAGATAGTCAGCTCGATCAGATCAATGCCAAAGATTCGATCTCCAATCACAATCTCGCAATCAGCATAATACCGATCAGTGGTCAAAGTTTCCCCTGATGGAGTAGCTACTGCTAAGATCTTGCCTGGAAAAATTTTCGGTTCAGCTCCCAACACTTTAGCAAATCTAGGAGACACAAAAGTATGAGAGGATCCAGTATCAAACAATACAACAGCTTTCATTCCAAATTCTGATGTAAAAGGTCCATCAAATTCGAAGTGTGAAACATGAACTTTCAAGTCAATATTTCCATTTCATTGAATTCCAAACTTTATACATTCGAATTGAAAACATTTTCGACATCAGAATAGAAAAAATAGAAACTAGGACAATCTAATCTCTACGGGTCCTCTTCGCTGCTCGAAGTTCATCCCACAGTTCATCCACTTGGTCCTTCAACACATCCGTCCGGTTCTTTCTCTTCTCAAGTTCCCATACTCGGTGACTGAGAACAGAGAAATCGGCCTTCCGCTGTGCCAGCTGAGCCTCCAAAACTCCCACTCTATACTTCAGGGTATCCACTTGCCTCTGAAGAGAAGCCACAGTGCCACTCAGAGCTGGTCCCTCTTCTTCATCGGAAGAAGAATCGTCAGATGAATTCGGCGGTGGGGTAATCTCTCTAGATTCAGGGTACTCCTCATCATCGGAATCTGCTTGCCCAGGATGATACTCGTCCTCAGAATCAGCCTGTCCAGGATGGTACTTTTCCTCAATAATGTGCCAGTCGTCGCCTCCAGCAGGGTCGAAGTGATCAGCCATCTTAGAAATAGAGAGGAAGAAGCATAAATCATAGAGCAACACAAATGTAAGTCACTTACATTTAAATCTCTAGACTCAAACACACACTCTAATGTCCACTTCTAGGGTGTCGTTCCTTATAAACTTGTACAAGTGTGAAAGCGTAGAAAAGCGTGGCTCTGATACCACTCTGTAACGCCCCGAATCCCAAATCACTGAATTCGAGATGTTCTTCAGGATCTTTTCACTTTTCTTTGAGTACAATTTTACAAGGAAATTCAAACTTTTCTTTTTACATCAGAGTTACAACATCTTACATTTAAATTTACACAACAGAAGCAAAATATACAACATTTACATAAATGAACAACAACATAATGAGATCTTTATGCATCCGTTCCTCTTTACATGTAATTTATCCTGCATACAAAACTGTGGGTACGTCAGTTTATTCAACCGACGATAATTATACATGGCCATCCTCTCTATGCCAGAAACAGTATAATGGATCTCATTTCTTAGCAAATCACAACTTGTTCAATATAAACATGTAAAAACAAAAGGGAACTTTTAATGATGTCGTGTCGTGATTGTGCACTTAATCCTTAATACAATTTATTTAATTAACATGACACTAATGCGCACTTGTTCGAATTCTATGCATCCCATACTACATAGGTTCGAGGGCAAGCCTCTTAATCGTTCTTCATTTTTGTAGGGTTCAATCCCCCGCCATGACTTACTCTACTTATGTAATTCCAGTGAGTATCCTAGATGATTCTATGAGTACAAGCATGTATCCTGACCCCTGGAGTAGAATTTCGCGCCATGTCTTGACTCGTCAAGCATGCATTCTGCGACAATTCAGCCTCCTCCCTGAACACAATCCTCTTGCAGTCACCAAAACATTCCATGAGCGTGACTAAAGTCCGATCATTACTGAGTTGTGCCCGCGCCATGTCTTGACTCATCAAGCATGCATTCTGCGGCTCACACACCCGCACCGTACCCTAGCTCTCATACTCATGTTTTTCTCTCACCTTCATCACCTCCACACTATGTATTAAATTGATTAGAATCATGAACAAAAATCAAGCTCTAGAGTTAGCCTCTCCATCAAACCGGACTTATCATTTCATTTCACATGACCAACCTTGGTCTATTTCTCAACATCATTTCATTTCACTGCCGGGGAGACTTAGCTACTCTTTCGTTCAATTTCAAATTCACAATATCCAATTGAGCATCATCACCTCATAATTCATTTTAGAGTCTCACAGACTTTCTTATCATGATTTAACATTTCATACTTTCATTTAATTCTCAATTCTCATCTACGATTCATTTCACATAATTCATACAGCCATAAACAGAGTCCATCGACTTAAATCATAAAGTTCACAATTATCAACAGTAAATAACATGAATTCAAATATATTCAAGTCCACTCTGTACAGTCGACTTGGAAGAACACCAGTCGACTCATATAGTCACATACAGGATCATCATAAATGCTCGGGATAGTCGACTGTTGTACACAACCAGTCGCCTGTCCCGCAACTTTTCATGTTCACAGTGTCCACCACATGACAGTCGACTGTTCATCCATCAGTCGTCTGTCCTGAGATTTCCAACAGCACAACTCTAAGTACAGCTCAGTCGACTTGCTACACGCATTCGGTCGACTGATCAGTTCCATAATTCAAAATAAACATTATTCTTTAACCATTCTCACATGCATTTTCCTTACAGTATACACACATTCCATATTTTATAAACACCACATTTCTAATCTGTTCAGTAACGACGAAACATGAAAATTCAAGTTACTAATATGCTCTTTTCTTTAGAAGCGATACTTAAACATGCATTCACATTGTTCATAACTTCGTACGATGATGAAGATATAAATCTCAAGTCATTAAACTGGGTCTACATACTAGAATATCTTAATTTATGGAACTTCCAAATAGTCACAGTCCGATTGAAGTACCAGTCGACTTGACACAACATCAGTCGACTGCTCCGACAATTCTAAGTTATTAACTATCACTAGCTCTTCTCATTTATTTACCTTCCCTCCATCATATGTGTCATAAGGAAAAATATCAATTTAGTCATCACACCATCAAGTCCATTCGCACACATGTTTATCAACACATCATAAAAGTGTCTCGTACCAGTCGGCTGGCTCACATGGCAGTCGACTGTACCGACAGTCCCGTTCTCAATATTAATAGCATGTTCAAGCAATTTCTACTACATTCAATTCACTTTTTATAGCATGGTATCAATCATAATAATTATAGTATCATTCCTACATTAGAAGTCCTGAGAAACACCCACCTTATATGAAGAAATAAACGAAATCCCGCAAAAACTCTTCAATACGGTACTGCACTCCTTGCTCCTTTGTTCCACACCGAGCTCCTCAGAAATGCTGCTTGTCTCCACAGAAAAGCTCCCACACAAACTCACAAATACTCTCACTTAATCTTAGAAAATCTTAGTGTAAAGGAGATAGGGAGATGAGAGGGGTATTTATACTAGGAGATAAATAGAATGGAGGGCTAAGATCTATTGGGAAGTTACAAGATCAAAGGTTGAGATGCAATAGGGAGTTGAGAAACTACCCACACTCACACAATCCAACCGCCCATGATCCCACTACCCTCAATCCGGCCAAGGAGTGTGCTCAATGCACGTGTATGAAAAATGCACGTGCATGCACAACTCACACTAATAAAATTTGTACAAAAATATAATAAGTTTCATATGTAGAAAAAGTATTACACAAAATAAGTTGTAGGAATAAATAAAAGGTTAAATTTATGGGCTTAAGTTCATTTGGGCCAAAATAAATATTTTAAAAGAGAAAATAAATGAATCAACATTGGGCTTTAAGAAAAATACTTTATAGGAAACAATATACTTTATTCATCATGTGGAGAAAATAATAGTCACATGCTACACAAGCATACCATATGAAAAATAAATAATCTTTATGTATTAAGGAAAATCGGGGTATTACATGTAGAAACAATAATATTTAGAATAGTAAGTTATAGATCCAAAAACATTTAAAGAATCAACCATTTAAAGAACACCAGGAGAACTCAAGAAAACGTCAGTATTAGTCGACTGTAAAAGGCATCAGTCGACTGTCCAAAGCGAAAAACCGACATCTTTAAGAAAATAAAATATAAGTATTGACGGTCGACTGTAAAAGACACCAGTCGACTGTCCCGAAAGAGAATTTCATAGTTTCAAGAAAATAATTTAAGTGTTATAAGTCGACTATAAAACAATCGGTCGACTGTCCAGAGAAAAATCCAATAATCCTTTAAGAAATAATTCTAAGGGGTACCAGTCGACTGTAAAAGTCCTCAGTCGACTATCCAAAACGAAAAATCAAGAAAACTAGAGAACATAGCAGTCGGGTCGTGTCGGTCGACTGAGAAGTCATACCAGTCGACCTACAGACTGTATACTTTTGGCTGTGCACATTTCAACCGATACGTAGTTTTACTTTATGAAAAAGATTTCTACAAAAATCATATTTCTTATATGATCAAGTACAACTTGTAGGATACGTAATAGTCCATAAAACTAAATCAAACAACTTGAATTTATAAAAGTGGTGATTTGTAAATTTCTTTCAATAAAATATAAATTGTGCATATAATCAAAATAGAGTTTCTAAAAATTAATTGCTCGTTGAAATAGCTTCGTATTCTGATCCAAACCACATCAATACCAAATCTCAAAAGAAAATCTCCAATTTGGACATATTTTCTCAAATTCAACTAAAACCCCAATTTTAGTCATCATAACTCAAATCCTCAAAACACGGTCTTTTATTCCATTACTCCTTCTCAAAATTTCCTTAAACTCAATCTCAACTAATCTCAATAGTTGATTCATGAACAAAACAAATTTATCACCAACATGGTCAAGTTGCTTTCATCCAACTCACCAATAGTCCAAAAATCTCATCTTTAATTAATTAATTCATAACATTCATCATCCTCAATCAAATCAGCGATAATCCAAAAGAAATAGCACACTCACAATTTATATTAGGTTTTCCATCCATCTAAAATCATCAACATGCAAATTCTACTCACAAATAATTAGTTCTTCTCAAAGATCCAATTTTTCATCCATCCAACACATATATTCATACCAAACCCTAGCATACTTTCTAATAGATAAAATTCAACATCCAAGATCAATCAAAACATTCATATCATTCGCATACAATATACACAAATCAAAGAAAAACAAACAAGTCACTCACCTCAAATGAAGAAATCTGATAAGAAAGCCTTTCTTTTGCGAAATCCAAGATCTTCTCTTTCAATCTCCAAGAAAAATAAAAACAATAAAACTTTTGTGTTGTGCAGAGAAATACGGCTACACTCCATCTTTTATATAGGCCGGAAATGAAGAATTAGGGTTTTAAAACACATTTGGAAAATAATCCTTTAACAAATTATTACTTTACATATATAAACCTTTCTTTATAAAGTAGTTAAAATAAATTAAAACCAAATCAAATCCTTTTACTACTGAGTTGTTCAGCAATCCAGCACAGCCCAGGAATAAAGAAAAATTTGAATTTGTACTCAGGGTGGCAATTTTGCACAAAAGTCATTCTTTTTGTAATATTTGCAAATACATCATAAAATATTAGTAAAAATTCAAAAAATTCAGAAATAATATCTAATTATAAATATTATATTTTCCAATTAAAATATCTGATTTTTACTTTCCAGGAAAATATTTGCACAAGATCCAACATAAATTTCATATTTGCAAAAACACCATATTTATTTAAATCTTTACCAAATTGACTCTAAATAAAATTTAAATATATTTTAATTTCAATGATGACCATGGAAAGCCCAAAATTTAGTAAAAACGAATTTTTTTTATTATTTGTTTGAGATCCAAACAACTTTTTACATAAAAGCCCATCTCTTTCGATGTATTTATAAAAATAGTTTCTTTACTCAGAAAAATTCCAAAATTTAGAATATACTCTATTATATGTAGGAGAATTTATTAAAAATATAAAATTGGATATTTACACCAAAAATATTTGCACGTATTTTGCACGTGTAAAAAGATAAATCTTCAGAAAAATATTTATTAAATCTTCAGAAAATTATTTTAATTCATTTGTAAATCTTTAAAATTATATTTAAAAATACGGGGTATTACAAGAACGATCCATATTTTGGACTTATATTTCACACAAACTGGAATCTTAGTTGCACCGACCCTATTGCACTCCTTCAAAGTTCTCTAACTATGCCAGATCTGGGCCTTGCTTAACCTTACCCTTGGCTTTGACCAAGTCATACAACTTTCACCTTTACATTACTTTGACACCAATGCCCATTGCACTTGGCTCAATTATACAATACTTGCAATTTCATCATTCAAACAATCGAGTTACGCCTCATATGAAACCCAACTTCACATGATCTAACTTATACCTATTAATTTGTATAGTTTTAATTCTCCTATTTCAAATATTATTAATTAAGGGTATTCATCCCAATTTCATATTTTATTTAGTTCGAGATATTACAATCTCCGAGTCAAGTTTCAATTCTTTACAATTATACTTTAAAGTTCTTCATAATGGTGCAATAATTAATACATGTCATCTAAATAATTCTCGAATTCTTATCAGAGTCAAACATGTCCATTTTACCTTAAATCAAAGCAATAAATCGGAATACCTTAAATCAAAGCAATAAATCGAAACATCGATTAAAAACTCAAATAAACTTTTAACCTGCATACTTTGTGCACCTTGCGAAAGATACTTTTAGAAGCAATTTTACTTCAGCAGGGTGCTTCCGCAAATACCTGCAGTCGCAGATAGAGGCTAGCGGAACCTTCTTACGGAAGCAAATTTTTTTTTGCACGCTAACAGATTCTAATCTCCTTCTGTTTTGATTTTGATTTCAATTCTTTTTATTACAACATCGACCAATACATTTGCACAAGCATTTCTAAACATCCAGAGGCTTAAACAACTCATTTATATCACATACAATATGCTATTTTACTCAATTTATTTATTTAATTTCTTCTTATAATTTAACATTTGATATAAATTATCAGTTTCATAAAGTGAAACGCATTAGATATATAATCTGATATTGATTCCTTCATTGCACTAAGGTTCATTTCTAATCATAAACATGAGACTTTTAATCTATCTGAACATCATTCTAGTAATAAACTTCATGCACAGACTTTATTTAAACAATTGAAGTCTCAATTTCAGTCATGCTAATTCTATCGATTTATACTCATTCAATATAACATGTATAGCTTATCTAACATGCATACACCCTACAATATAATAGAAATCAGAGTAGTAAAGTTTTTGCTCACTTGTTGCTTGATGTGAAAACGAAAGCCTCAAGTTCCTTTTGCTCCGAACTGCACTGCACTCCAAATTCATGCACCGACTCTTCAGCTCTGCACCTCCTTCTCAAAACTATCTCAAACTTCCTCTCAAACTCTAAGAATAGTAGAGGGGAGATGTAGATCTGTACAAAGGGCAACATGAGTGGTCTAGGGGTCTTTTATAGGTGAAAGAGAGCAGGGAGGTGCTGGTTGGGAGAGAGTGGGCAGATTTGAAGGGATAGTGGGGCTGAAATGGGGAAGTGGGGAGGTAAGGGACTGAAATCATGAGCTGTAATTGAGCGAAAAGTGGGGAGGTGAAGGTGGGGGTTTGCTAATGTTAGAAACAGAGAAGGTGAGGGTGGTCGGGTCAGGTTTGGGTCGGGTGTTACAGTATTAATAAAATATTATGTTCTCGAATTTTTGTGTATACCTGCAGTAAAATGAACCTTTCTAGAACTAGAGAGGTCTGATTGAAGTGTATGAATCCTCGTTTCGAAGATGACTCGAAAACCTACAACTTTCGTTCAGAACTCAGTTGATAATTACTTTGTTTTTACAGTCAAAATGAGCTTTTAAAAGGGCTGAAATAGGGGGAGTGGGGCTGCACCCAAGGAAAAATGGAGATGTGGTTAAGAGGGCTGCACGAAGTGGGGGAGGTGAGGGGTTTTTGGAGGGAAAAGATGGTGGGTGTGGCATGGGTTGAAGGAAAAAATACAAATGTGAGGTATGCATGTAGGGATCGAAGACAAGAAAAGAAACAGAGGGTTGAGCACGTACACGTGACAAACACACAAAACAAACAAAAGAACTAAGAACACAAACCAATAATATATTATGAAGTCTTGCAAACCAGGTAACACAATAATATTGATTATAGAATTTTTTTTAATAATGTTATGAATATTACATATGATGGTACAAATGCATGTTCATAATACGTGCAGGAACAAAATTGTTATAACTCAATTTTTTGCTGAGTGTTACATATTGAACCTTTAGGAGCAACACTTATTTGATATTAATGAAGACATAGCTGTTTTAAAGATTTGGTTCCGTAGAGACCATGTTAATCCTGCTTATGTGTATACCCAGAATGCTATAAAAAAACTGTTTTTTTTAGTATTTTACTAGACTCGATCATAGTATATAAATCCAGTTCGTGGTATTGATGATTTTTTTTGGGTAGACCAGACTGCCTAGAAAGAGATTTTGATAATTCTTTTAACCTGAAAATTTTAGTATACGCATGTGCCTTTTTGCCTGTTGGTGCATGCCAACCTTTCATAAGATTTAGCATGGAATATTTTCAGTACTTTTGTGAGTTTGTCTGCGTGTTCTTTGATATCCTCTACTCTGAGTGCACGCAGTCTTCTCTTGGAGAGTTTTATTTTTAAATTATTATTTAGAAAAATGGCATATTCTGGGTATTTTTGACATGTTGCATCTTATAAAAATATTGAAGACTAATTACTTATAGCAAATAGGATCGGTGCGTTACTATTATATTTTAATAAACCCCGCCATATTAGATTTTGTTAGAAAACATTTTGTAAGCATTACTGGATAAAGGGATATTCTTAGTGCTGTTATTAGATTCTCTGATAATGAATATTTGGAGACCAGTTAGCATTAATCTTCCTGTACTTCCAATTGTTTTAAGATGAAATGCTTTCTTTACTAAATTTTTAAATGAAATGCTGGGTTCGGGGCATTGCTTTATTGCATGTTTCATCCTTCTAAGAGCATCACTATCGTTTTCTAAATCCTCAAAAAATAGCAATCGCTTTATAAAGCAGTGTCACAGTCGTTTGCTAAAAACTCATATATTGGAATAGGAGTGAATAGTGCTTTGCTAAACTTAGTATCGCTTTAGAAGTTTGCTAAATATAAAAGACGGATGAAGATGATCCGTTTGAAGAAAAAATGGGACGGATGGAAGATGAAGTTCCGTCCGTCGTTTATTTAAGAATTTTTTTTTTTTTAATAAGCTAAGATGAGAGACGGATGATCTCTCTTCAATTTTATAATTTTTTTTTTGTTTTTTTGAGTAATAGTACCCAGGGAGATTAAATTTTTTTTTAAATATAATTACGAATTTGTCACTACTTTATTACGGAAATGCCATCATTGAAAGAAGAAAATGGAGGGAGGGAAGATCCATTCATTCCATCTCAAATTTTCCATTGTTGATATTTACCAAAATGCCATTGGGTGTCTTTAAAAAAAAAATTAATTGAGGAGACGAAAGATTGTCTCTTCTATTTTTTTGCTTTTACGATTGCAACGTATTTTTTATTTTGCTATTTTTAAATGCTATATATGTAAATTTACATAGCAAAGATAGTGGATGCTCTAAATACTTATAAATATGCAGAAGAATATTCCTTATTTTAAAATCATTTAGTGCAAGTCTACACGTGAATTTCTGTTATGTTTGATTTGTTGTTACAGCATACTGAATATGCAGTAAGTAACCTTATTCAGAAATCTTCGCTCATGAAATTTACGTAAATATGAATCTCCAACAATGCGGTACTCTTGGGTTGACTTTCTCACATCTGGTAAATCCTTGGTGAAAGATTTCAATCATGAATGAAAACCTTTGTTTCTATTATTGATTGATGCGGACCTTAATAATGAAAACCTTGGTTTCTATCATGAATAATAATAATTGATGACGGTAAAAATCACAGCAAATCAGATCCGTACAATTTCTGTACTAATCTCAAAACTTATACAGACAGATTAATCATCACAAGCCTCTTTAACAAGTCTGGCTCTTCTCCAAGACATAAGCTTCTTTCAAGCCTATAAAAAGTGACAGACTAGACCCACTATGAGAGACACACAGCCCATGCAGGCTAAGAGTCAAATCTCTTATACACTAACAAGAAAATCTTATCTCTTGAGGGGGGGAGACATGAAAGAGATAAGGAATTCAAATCGATCCAACGGACACAAATCAATCTCTTGATATGACTCTTAGGCCTATAAATACCCCTCCCCCTCTACAGTCAGAAAGTAATATCAACAATTCACCAGTTTCTCTCTCATACTCTCTTTCTCTTTTTGGTTCTGACTTGAGCATCAGAAGGTCTGTCGCCAAGACCACCTCCCGGTGTTTCAGGCTTTTTGCAGGTTCATCGGTTGCACCAGCAACCGTCGGATTCAGATCACGGTGGTCAATCAACGATCCAGATTCAATTTCAGGAGCTTTATTCGCTTTTAACGGCCAAGGTCTGTAACACCCCGAATTCTAAATAAACCTGAATTCGAAGTCCCACAGGATCTTTACACTTCACTTCGTACAATTTTACAAGGAATTTAAATTTTTTATACAATAATGTTTACATCAACGCAGCGAAAATAAATTACAACATGATACATAATTAAATAACAATTGAAACATTTCTTTACGCAGCATTCCTTCTTTAGTCCTTTTATTCATTTCATTCTGTGCTGAAACTGTGGGCACATCAGTTGCATACAACTGATGCTATGATATAATACATCAATTTTTCTTACTTGGAAAGTACACACTTGATCACAAACAAAGCTAAGGGGAACTATCGTATTGATGTCATGTGTGACTGTGCACTTAGTCTTAATGCAATTACTTATTATTTCAAGACACTAATGCATACTTGTTCGAACTTATGCATCACATTCTACATAAATCCGAGGGCAAGCTCTTAACCGTTATTCATCTTGTAGGTTGAATCCCTCGTAATGAGTTTAACTACTACGGTAACTATGGTAAGTATCCTAGATGTTTTATGAGTTACGAGCTCATGTCCTGACAGGCTGGAGGGAAATCCCCCGTCATGACATGACGCATCATGTAAGCCTATGGACAATTCGCTTCCATCATAGGATAATGGCACTACGTAGTCACCAAGCACCCCACAAGCGTCGCCACAATCCCGATAATTCTGGAGATGAATTCACGTCATGACATGACGCATCATGTAGACAGCCTGTGAAAATTCTCACACCGTGAATTCGAGACCTTCATACTTGTGTTTTTCTCTTACTTTCATCACATCTTCACTATTGTGTTGTCCTTAGATAATTGAATCATGAATAAATTAACACCCTAAAGTTAGCCTTACCTCTACACCGCTCTTAACCATCAATTGATAACAATGACCCACTCTTGGTCTTTTATTACAATATTTATCTTCAAAATTCATTCATGTCGATGTAAGGACTTAGCTAGACTCTAGTTTTCAACCTCCTTTCGTGTTCACTAAAAAATAGGTGTTTATACTCATAAATTTCCATATTCACAATATGATCTTTTTATTTCATTTTTCCATGCACACTTGCCTTTATTAGAACATCAAATTTTATTTATTAATTTACTCAAATTTTCCATGTCAAAAATCTCAATATTGAATCTCTACACAAAAATTCTTTACATTCAAAAATTTCCTTTTCTTTAATTATTCAAAGTCATATACTAAGAAAATTATCAAGTTCTTCATCCCAAAAATCACTTCTAATTCTCACTAAAATATGTCAAAATATTATAGAAATAATTTTTATTAAGTCTAAATAATTTTAGAAGAATATTAGATTTTTCCCCCAATTTTTATACTCTTTAAAACTATTAAAATACCCAAAAATCAAATTATACATTAAAAAGCCAGCACCAAGGTTCGACCCCCAACCTCCGCCATGCTACAGTAACAGACCCAAAGCGCACCCCAAGACCAGAAAGCCCAACAACAGTTGGCGATATAAGGGGAACTCAAAAGTCCCTTATACTGATCCTCAGCGACCCGAGTAAAAATCGAGTTTTAATAAAAACAGAGCCTTCCAAGACTCGAACCCATGAATATGGTTACTGTACACAGCGCCCTGACTTCACACCGAAAGCCAGTACACCCAAATTCACTTTCTGTTATAACTCAGAGTTAAAATTGCTTTATTCTATTGATTTGTATCTAACTCTTTCTTTAATAAACTCGATTTCTCAATCGATTTGTACTTATTCAAAATCTATAAGTCTTTTCCAGAATGTGTTTCTTTGAAAAACAGTATAGTATATTTATTTAAATTTACAAAATTCTTATTTTTAACAACATAATAGAAACTATTCCTTTTATTTCTTTTGAGAAATGAAAAATAAGTGTATTTATTGACAGTGAAATTTCCTTTCCTGATAAATCTTTTATCTACTTGTTCCCCACATTTATTCACAATGTTTTTTGCACAATTTTTCATTCTTTAACATAATTAATTCTCTTAAATTAATTTTATCCTTTACAAAACTAATTCCTTTTCTTATGATTCTAAAAGACACATATTTGACAATCAAGTGGATATAATACTATTCATATAATGGAACTAAAATTCAACACTTATTGCAACCTTTTATTTTAATCAATTGATTTCACAATCTATGGGTGTTATTTTACATTATACCCACTACTTTACACAATTCATTCACAAGAACAATTTTCATACAAGCATGGTTCATTAAATTAAATATTCTAGCATGAAATATATTAATAAGGCATCATGATAAATTTTAATTCACTAATCTCAATCCATTTTACTAGTTTTCTCATGTTGATAATGAAGAGTTCTCTTTTTCCTTACTAGCCTTTTTAAGCAATTATATGGCAAATTTTTTCTATTTGTTCTAGCATAATCATAAAATTAACCTATTAGCATGAAATCTACATGGAGTAGAGAAATTGCCCACCTCTTTGAAGAACAATGAAAAATCCTAAAGAAAACTCCTTGAAAGCACGATTGCCTTCCCTTCTCCTTGATCCTAGCCTTCTCCTCCTAGCTTGTGCGACCGTGCTCCTCCTCCTTGAACAAATTCAGGGCTTCTCCTTCTTGCTTGTCGGCCTCCAATGAACAAGAACACACAGTCTCTTTCTTTCTCTCACACAATTTCTTCACACTCAATCTTTTTCTCACAATGTCATTTCTTTCTCTTTAAGAATTTCTAAGTGCAAATGATAAGAATGACAGGGGGGATATTTATACACAACTCATGAACAAATGAAGGGTTGGGATGTGTTTGGATGAAAGGCTAAGATGCACTTGGGAGTTAGAAAAACTATCCACTAGTGAGAAACCAACTCTCCACTCTCCCACTCTCCCACTTTCATGAATTAGCCGGCCTCCTCTCTTGCTCCATTGCACATTCATATGCAATGCACGTGCCCTCACATGCACACCTAGTTGTTTGTTCATTAATTTATTTGTTACACTAATTGGTTACAAGACAAGTATACCATACAAATTGTTTTAATTAATAATAGAATTAATTAGTGGCTAGTCAGGTGGGCTAAAATCCATGGGCTCTTAATTAATTAATTTAATTTAATTTGGGTGGGCTAGAATTAAGCTATTAGGCCTAAGAATTAATAATAAATAATAATAGACTTTTTAAAAGAGAATGAAAAATGTTTGTTCATGACATTAAAATAATTTTAAAGCCAAATACACACATTAATTTGCACGTGCAAAACACGTGAAATCAATGAAATTTTTTATATTTAATTATATGAAAATTCAGGATGTTACAAGGTCAAAGGTCAGATTGTTAGTAGTTTCCATCAATTATAAACTCACTATCTGTTTGCTCCCGCACCAAAATAAGCAGCAACAGATTGGCACCGTCTATAGGAAACTACACAAGTCAGACTTGCCGCCATACCACCAAGACTAATAGGAAACGGGGCGACCTCAAGCCGTCGCACCAACTCTCCTCGTCAACTAGCTCCTCCTATGGAAGATCCGATTCCTACTCAACAGTCACCTGGACAGGCTAAACATGCTCCTTCAAATGGAGAGGCACCGAGGGGCTCCCGACAAAACCAGCATGAACAACATCCTTAGCACGACCGCATCTCAGTCCATAATGCTTCAACTGATTTAATGGCCTCACGAGGCCCTTGGGGGTCTAGAGATCTCCACTAGATCATCAGTGTCAGGCAACAAGGAACCGATCTACGAATCCAATTGGATGAGAGGCGCGCTCGATCTGAGGCCTCCCGCTCGGGACATCAAGCAAACTAGAGAACCTACTTTCCCAGACAGAGATCAAGGCAACCATCCTCTCACAAGAGGTGCACCATAATAAGCAGCCCAAATCATGATAGTCAAAAGCTTCCTATACGGAACAAAGGGAACAATGCCCCCAGTCACTAAGGCCTAACTGGATAAGTTCAAACTCGAAATCCTCCAAACTATCCAAGGAAGTCAAGATCTGGAACAGGTCCCCCAACAAAGGCTCCGCCGACTCAACTGGATCTCATAGGAAGGACGACCAAGTCCTTCGCCGTATCCAAGAAGTAGAAGATCGTCTAGAACAGATGAAGAATGAGAGAAACCGCTCCAACAGGGCCTACCGCCTTAGTCGAACACCTTTCAGCGAAGCCATCCTCAATGCACTCGTTCCAAGGGACTTCAAAGCTCTTCAACTCGAATCCTACAATAGAGAATCAGACCCGATTGACCATATCCAGAGCTTTAAAACAATCATGATGGTCTATAACGCCACACTGAAAGGTTCAGCAAGGGAATGGTATTCGCGCCTAACTCCAAAATCAATATTCTCTTTCGATCAGCTCGAGGAACTTTTCATCGCGCACTTCGTTACTAGCCGCAAGGCTGAAAAAACAAGTGTCTCCATGTTAGAACTGAAGCAAAGAGATGGAAAAATGCTGAAAGACTTTGTCAAACGCTTTACAACTGAATCAAGGTCAATTTCCTCCTTGAACACTTGTGGCAGCTGTAGTTTTTTGCCACAACGTCACTAACAAAGACCTGAAAGCCTTCCTCGCAAAAAGCCACCTAAAAATTTTACTGAGCTCATGGAAAGGAGTGACAAGTATATCAGGATCGAGGAAGCTCTTTATCCTCAAGGCAAGAATAATTCATCTTCTGGGAACAAATTGAAGAATACAAGCGAGGAAGAACCCAGGAAATTTCAGAAAAATGGTGCAATTCAACGCCGTCCAACTCTAGCGCCATGCTTCGACAAGTTCACTCATCTCAATGCAAGCATATCAACCATTCTCATGGAAGTCGAGAAGGACGGAATAATCTGCTTTCCCTCCAAAATATCAATGCCTAGCAGGGGAAGAGACAAAAATAAGTGGTGCGCATTTCACAGAGGTCATGGACACACTACTGACAACTGTCGAGACCTTAAAGAAGAAATGGAAGCCCTAATTTGTAGGGGCTATCTCTCTAACTTCGTTCAAAAGGACAACAACGCCGAAAATCCTCCGCCCCGGGGGGCTAATAAGCATCAAGAGAGGCCATACGAATCTCTGAACACATGGCCGTCCTCCACTCCATTCATGGAGGCCCGATGGGGGGAGATTCCAACTCCTCTTGCAAAGCATTCGTCAAGGAAGTCAATTCCATAGATAACATTCTGCCTGCCAAAAGCACCGGGGTCCCAATATCTTTCTCCGACAATGATTTAGAAGGCGTCCGAACACCTCATTGCGACGCATTGGTCATAAACCTTTTCATGGTGAATCATGAGGTACGCCGCATCCTGGTGGACAATGGAAGCTCAATAAACATCCTCTTCATGGCCACATTCGAGGCTCTCAAGCTCTCTCGAGACCGATTCAATCCAGCTGGTTATACACTCCACGGATTCTCCGGTGTCCCTGTTCAAGTAGAAGGAGTCATCACACTGGATGTGACAGCAGGAAAGGCCTCCGCTATTCAAACGGAAGCACTTGACTTTATGGTAGTCGATGTCAAGGCCACATACAACGCTATATTCGGTCGTCCCATCCTAGCAGCCTTCCATGCAGTTGCTTCCGCGTTCGACATGAAAATGAAGTTCCCAACAACAGCTAGCGTAGGCCAAGTTGTAGGGAGCTAACAGGATGCATGAGCATGCTACACCGCTACAATGGGGGGCTCAGTTCTCCCCCTCGAAGCCATAGAGCTACCGCCAGAAAGTAGTCACAATAATTCCAGGACTGTAAACAAGCTTGAAACCACTGCCATAAACAACTCTACCAAGAACTTTCAAACCTGCCAAGTTATCTCTCACTAGGTCCAAACTGGTTCTCATCATATCATAGTAATAAACCTGAATCTCATGCCCGAAGCCAATCCACTCATTCAACAGAAACAAATAATCTTGCCTAAACACATTGGTGCATCAGAAGATTTCTCTTTCTTTATGCAAAACAATGGGGGGTTCCCTCCAAAACAGGCAAGTCCAGGCAAGTTCTACCAAGTTGTTCGCCCAACGGCTCATCAACTTAAAGACCCAGAGGGCAAGGAGATATCAGCAGAACATGGAAGGTGGAACACCTTGTGAAGGTGAACGAGGGCATCTCAAACGTTCTCTCTTAATAGTAGTAGCAAATTTTCTCAATTTGTAATAACGGCAAGCCACTAGAGTAGCCGCTTAGTTTTATTTTCCAGCAAATTTTCTCAATTTGTAATAACGGCCAGCCACTAGAGCAGCCGCTTCGTTTTATTTTCCAATAAAATCTAGCATGATTTTTTGCAAAATTCATTTACAACTCTATGGATGCATACAATGAGTTGAGTGCCAAACTTATACACAAAAACGGCACCAAAAACTCGTTAAAAGCTTCCTACATGACGGGTTCGGAGTCCATATCCATGGTTCGAAGTTACTCTACCAATTTGCAATGAAGCATGTTCAGAGTGCGCTTCTCCATTCGATCTGCTCCTACAACCTATTAATTCATCAAAGCAAACAACGAGCTAAACGCCCAACTTACACCCAGAACGGTGCTAAACACTCGTTACAAGCTTTCCATAAGACAGATTCGGAGTCCATACCCATGGCTCGAAGATACTCTAGCAATTTGCAAAGAAGCAGTTCAGAGTGCGCTTCGCCATTCGATCTGCTCCTGCAATCCGCTAGCGCCTCCACAACCGGTTCGGAGTCCATACCCATGGCTCGAAATAGACTCCAGCAATTTGTAAAGAATTAAGTTCAGAGTGCACTTCTCCATTCGATCTTCTCCTGCAACCTATTAATACTCAAACTAACAAGTTCGGAATTCATACCCATGGCTCGGAGTTACTTTCGCAACCTGCAATTACAGACGTTCAGAGTTCAACTTGCCATTCGATATGTTCCTGAAACTAGTTAAAATTTCTTGAAGACAGGTTTAGAGGTCCAAAACCGTGGATCATAGTTACTCCAGAAACACTTTTAAAATGCAACACTTAGAGTTCAACTCTCCACTCGATGTGACTTTCACAATTTGTCAGAGGACCCATATAGCAAGTTTGGAAAACGACTCTCCCTTAGAGTTGCTCCTACAACTAGCTGAGTTCAAAGCGGAGAAGTTCTAAACTCTGTCACACACCGTCAACGGTTCGTTAGCTATACGCAACAAACTTGAAGCCATGTTATTTAGCTACAAAGAACACAGTTGATGGCACATCAATCATGACAGCAAGGATCAAGCATATGAAAGATTTTCTTCAAATCACAGAACTATCGCAGACCCGTATGTTCAGATCCAGTAGTACTACAAACATCTACAAATACAAAATGGCTAGTCCAGAGTCTAACTCTCCCCAAGAGCAGCTCATACGATTAGCCAACCCCTAAGACGATAAATCACAGGACACGACACCGGCACGTAGAAGACTTCTTATTCCACAAACTACAAGTCTCATTATAATAGCAGAATTACAATGAGTCTACGTTTCATGTCTAGGAATCACTACCAAAAGGCCTACGAACACGATACAGCAAATTATCATGCAAGTTGTTCTTCCAGCTACACACTGGAGAGATGCTCTACCTAAGAGAAACAAACTTCTTCACCGGCCTCCTACCAGCTAACAGCTCCATAAGGCTGCCTCAACTCTTGATGATGAAATTCACGACAAGTCTTCCTTAGGCGGGCAAGCTCCAGGCTTATCCGATCACCTTCACCTAAGCAAGCTCCAACTCCATCTTGCTCAAAGCATCATACAAACAGAAGAGTTCCAACTCCGTCAAGAACGTTGTATCACAAAGGAGAGTAAGCTCAATGTCTCGGGGGGACCTCATTTGATGTACACAAATACTTATCAGTAAAGAGAAGAATGGAATCACCGCAACACTGATTAAACACAAGTAACTTCACTTCCATATTAGGAAGATTCAGAATACCCATAACTCATTCACTCTAAAATTTGAGTTCGGCGCTACGCGCGCCACTTGAGTCCCTCCGGCCAACACCTCGTCAACATCAAGTAACGAGTTCAACGCTCCGCTCACCGCTTGAGCTTCACCAACAACTAGTTGGTTCCAAACAACGAGTTCAGCGCTCTGCTCTCTGCTCAAGCTCCATCAACAGTTCGTTGGCTTTAAACAACGAGTTCAATGTTTTGCTAACCACTTGAGCTTCATCAACGACTCGTTTACTCCAAACAACGAGTTTAGCACTTCGCTCACCGCTTGAGCTCCTTAACAACTTGTTGACTCCAAACAACAAGTTCAACACTTCGCTCAATGCTCGAGCTCCATCAACGACTCGTTGGCTTCAAACAATGAGTTCAATGCTCTGCTCACCGCATGAGCTCCGTCAATAACTTGCTAGCTCCAAACAACATGTTTAATGTTCTGCTCATTGCTTGAGCTCCATCAACAACTCGTTGGCCCCGAACAATAAGTTCAACGCTCTGCTCTCTGCTTGAGCTCCATCAACAATTCGTTGGCCCCGAACAACACGTTCAATGCCTAGCTCTTCACTCAGGCTTCATCAACAACTCATTGGCTCCAAACAACGAGTTCAACGCTTCGCTCATCGCTTGAGCTCTATCAACAACTTGTTAGCCCCAAACAACAAGTTCGACACATTGGTCTTCGCTCGAGCTCCATCAACAACTCGTTGGCCACGAACAATGAGTTCAATGCCTTGGTCTTTGCTCAAGCTTCACCTAACAACTCGTTGACTCCAAACAACGAGTTCAATGTTCTGCTCACCGCTTGAGCTCCATCAATGACTTGTTGGCTCTAGACAATGAGCTCGACGCCTTGGTTTTTGCTCAAGCCCCACTAAATAACTTGTTGGCTCCAAACAACAAGCTCAATGCTCTGCTCTCCGCATGAGCTCCGTCTACAACTTGTTGGCTCCAAACAATGAGTTCAACGCCTTGGTCTTCGCTCAAGCCCCACTAAATAACTTGTTGGCTCCAAACAGTAAGCTCAACGCTCTGCTCTCTGCATGAGCTCCGTCTACAACTCATTGGCTCCAAACAACGAGTTCAACGCCTTGGCCTTCGCTCAGGCTCCATCAATAACTCATGGGTCTAAACAACGAGTTCAACGCTCCAATCTTCGCTCGAGCTCCACCAAATAGCTCGTTGGCTCCAAACAATGAGTTCAACGTCTTGCTTTTCTGTCGAGATCCATCAACAACTCGTTGGTCCCAAACAACAAGTTCAATGTTCTGCCCACTGCTTGAGCTCCATCAACGACTCATTGGCCAAACAACGAGTTTAACACCTTGATCTTCGCTCAGGCTCCATGAATAATTCGTTGGCTCCAAACAACAAGTTTAATGCTCTGCTCTCTGCACGAGCTCCGTCTACAACTTGTTGGCTCCAAACAATGAGTTCAACACTTTGGTCCTTGCTCTAGCTCCACCAAATAGCTCATTGGTTCTAAACAACGAGTTCAACGTCTTGCTCGAGCTCGAGCTCCATCAACAACTCGTTGGTCCAAAATAACGAGTTCAATGTTCTGCTGACCGCTTGAGCTCCATCAACAATCCGTTGGCACCAAACAACGAGTTCAACACCTTGATCTTCGCTCAGACTCCATGAATAACTCGTTAGTCCCAAACAATGAGTTCAACGCTTTGCTTTCCGCACGAGCTCCGTCTATAACTTGTTGGCTCCAAACAACTAGTTCAACGCCTTGTTCTTCGCTCGAGCTCCACCAAATAGCTCGTTCGCTTCAAACAACGAGTTCAACATCTTGCTCTTCGCTCGAGCTCTATCAACAACTCGTTGGTCCTAAACAACGAGTTCAATAATCTACTCACCACTTGAGTTCCATTAATAACTTGTTGGCTCCAAACAACGAGTTCAATACCTTGCTCTTCGCTCAGGCTTCGTTAATAACTCGTTCGACCCCTAACAACGAGTTCAATGCCATGCTCTCCGAACGAGCTTCACCAATTACTCGTTGACTCCAAACAATGAGTTCAACGCTCTGCTCACAGCTTGAGCTCCATCAATAAATCATTGGCCCTAAACAACGAATTCATCGTCTTGGACTTCGCTCAGGCTCCACTAAATAGCTCGTTGGCTCTAAGCAACGAGTTCAATGCCTTGCTTTCCGCTCGAGCTCCATCAACAAATTGTTGGCTCTAAGCAACGAGTTCAACACCTTGCTCTTCGCTCAGGGTTCGTCAATAACTCGTTGGTCCCAAACAATGAGTTTCAAATGCTTCGCACTCTGCTCAAGCTCCAACAATGACTCGTTGAATCCAAACAGCGAGTACAGTGCCCTGCTACTTGCTCAGGTCCTTCTAACGACCCCTCACCTTCGGGCAATAGGTTTGGCATCCAACACCGGTCAGAAATTGTCTCCATAATACTTGCTTAGTGCAAACAGCAAGTGCACAAAGTTTCCAGCTCCGTCTTCGAGTTTGTCTTCGAGTTTGTCTTCACAAAATTTGTTGGGCGCAAACAACAAGCTCCATGACCAAAATGGCAAACTCTACCACGACTCGATCAAGGGGTAACCTTTATAAACTTGCTGGGATCAAACAGCAAGTTCCAACTCAGCTCCACTACAAGTTGTCTCTCCAAACTCACCGAGATCAAACGGCAGTTTCTAAATCAACTCAGTCAAAGAGTTGTCTCTCTAAACTTGCCTGGATCAAATGGCAGTCTCTACATCAACTCTATCTCAGAGTTGTCTCAGAACTCGCTGAGATCAAACAGCAGTCTCTACACTAACTCTGTCTCAGAATTGTCTCTGAACTCACGGGATCAAACGGCAGTCTCTCCATCAACTTAATCTCAAGAGTTGTCTCTAAACTAGCCGGGGTCAAACGATAATTTCTAAATCAACTCAATCAAAGAGTCGCCACCCCCACAAACTTGTTGGGAACAAACAACAAGTTCAACGACTAGATCTACTACGAGTTTCCCTCCAAACTTGTTGGGATCAAACAGCAAGCTCTACGCAAAATTCTGTCACTGAGTTTCCTCTCCAAACATGCTGGGATCAAACAGCAAGCTCTGCGTCAACTCAGTCAAAGAAGTTTTCCTTTTAAACTTTCCAGGCGCAGACGGCAAACTCAAATGTCCAACTCCATCATAGAGTTCTCTCCAAACTTGCTAGTATCAAATAGTAAGTCGTACATCGACTCAATCAAAGAGTTGTCTCTATAAACTTGCTCGGCACAAACAGCAGGTCCAAGCATTCAACCCGGTCCCAGAATTACCTCAACATGACTTGTTGGGATCAAACAGCAAGTCTGCACCAGTCAGCTACATACTTAAGATCTAACGATCAAAGCACTCTACTCCTAGGCTGACAGAACGCTTGCCCAATGATGAAATACTCGATCGACAAAACAAGTAAACAACACATCGCTCAATCGAAAAAAGAGTGGTTCACCAAAATGAGCAACGAGATGATTGATCGACAAGCACAACATCAACATCGACAGAAACTCCTACTTCAAAGCCAAAAAAAAGATTCAATTCATCCATCAATCGAAGGCTATGAAGTAAAAAGCTTGATATACACATATAAATAGTTATATATATATATATATATATATATATATATATGCAAATCCAAGTCCAAAAAAATCCCCAACAAATTCTCACGGGTTCAATAGAAGAGGACAAAAGGAACGGATTCGGATCGGGTTCAAATTCACAAACCAAACCCAAGAAAAAGACAAGAGTTTAAGATAACAGGTTGCGGGTAAGGATCCAAACCCGAAACCCGCAACCCTCCTCCAACTTCTTCTTCTTCAAAACCTGGGCGCCAAAAGCAGAGCTCCGCCGTCGCCCGCATTCGAAAAAACCACCACCTCCGTATCTCGACCACAGCTCCACTCCGCGAAGCACTAACTTGTTGCCACGCTCGCCCAATACAGAGCTTGACCAAGCTTCAAAAACCCAAGAAAAGGCAGAGCTCATAGTTCGGCGGAGTCGAGGGTCCAAAGCTTTGCGAAAAGCTAACTTCATATGTAATGCCCCTGCCCCTAGCTCAGACAATTTATACAATTTAGAAGACAAATTAGATACTACGTAGTACAACTACCCACCACAGGCTGCCTCTTAAAAGGTGGTTAACCGAATTGGTGACTCTTGATCATAGGCTATTATATTTATATATTATTTTATTATAGTATTCTCCCGATATGGGACATTTTTTCCATTACTCTTCCCCGTTCTCTTCTCATCGCCACGTCAACAGAGGGATGAGGGAGAACAGGCAACATCTCTTTTGAAATGCACAGCATGCACAGGTGGGCCCCCTTAGCGATGACGTCATCGTCAATTGAAGACAACAGCAAAGCTTCTGCCTTCATTTGTCGTGGGCCCCCACCAACAACAACTATTCCTTTACTCTTTAATTACACAAATGCCATTGCATTGGATGCCAACAGCAACCATATTCCATATATTATATACATATAATTATACTCTGGAAAATTACGGGGTGTTACATCAGCAAACCCATTCTTGTAGCACATTTTCTTTTTTCATTTAATGCATATTAAGCCTAAGCCCCATAGAACATGTTATAGGCTCTCAATTAATCCAATTAATCTCTTTAGCCCAGAGAAACTCCTATATAGGACAACCAACCACTTCTTCTCACTATTATATATATATATATATATATATATATTATTATTATTATATATTTCTATATAATATTATAAATATACCGGTTTAAGAACGGGGTATTACACACACCCCCTTAAGAACTTAGTGTCCTTGTTGAGTCTGGGACTTGCAACATGATCCAGGATTCCATTCTAGCCGATGTGGAGAGGATTACCCTAATTCTGCTAGTTGTACAGTCTCCTATCCGGGCAACCTGTACTAACCTCGCTTTCTCTCAGGCGTACATCTTGCACACACTCGGTGTCGAAAGTCGACTCTGATACCATTTTGTAACGCCCCGGACCCGGCTCAGCTGCGCACACGGCTACATGTGCGCACATGTGAATGAATGGATACAAAACTTTAGCCACGCCCACCACAGGCACCATCAAAAAGTGGGTATACCATATAGGTAACCTGTCTCATTTGGCAATTCCTATATATACTCACACTCTCCTCTTTTCTCTCCTATATAGGACTATAACCCAACGCCCCCAAGCCACGTCAGCAACCCCATGCATGCAACCAATTTTCTTTTTCCATTTAATGCATATTAAGCCTAAGCCCCATTGAACATGCTATAGGCTCTCAATTAATCCAATAAATCTCTTTAGCCCATAGAAACTTCTATATAGGACAACCAACCACTTCTTCTCATTATATATATATATATATATATATATATATATATATATATATATATATATATATATATACCTGCTTAAGTACGGGGTGTTACAGTACTGCATCGGACTTAGACCGGCTCAGGTTTAACACCTCCTTCACAAATGGATGCAAGAGCAGCTTCAACCCTGAATCGAATGCATCAATCGGAAACATACAAAATCATTCGGACAGGGTATCGATGAGTCAAAGCCCTGGGTTCGACACCATCAACTCATACTATAGGGAAATGAAGTATCTCTCCCATATTAGCGGAAGATCAGTGCTTGCCACTATGCTCTGCTCATAATCAATCTTCAATATTGATTGATTCAGAGAAGAGGGTTTCACCCCGTACCGAACTTTATCCTCAAGAACGTCCGGGTACATCTTAATAGATAAAGAACATCTAGTCCGTGTTCGAGGAAGAATTCGGGTGGGTCCTCAGGGCTGTCTGAAAGGGTTCACTTTAGCTTCTTCCTACGGGTAACCTTCGAAGCAAATGGTTCGGTTCGAGGCCCCAGTGAAGAGGTTCTATCTGAAGAATCACCCTCTTCCTCAACACCCTCATCCTCCTCCCCGTCTTCTTCGCCCTCGTCATCCACTTCTCCCCAGCCAACCGCATCCACCTCTTCAACACCTTCCTTCGAGTCACTAGACTCTACGACGAAGGGCTTACAAGTTCAGAGCGGCTCAGGATTGTATACGTTCTTACCCTTTTTGAATGCTTCCCAGTCCGAGGATTTGTTAGACGATCGTCGTCGTCCCGGTCAGGCGTGGAGTTTGAGGAATTGGACTGAGCCCTCGACATAATATTAAATATACTAACTTGTTTACCGGTGCTGGAGATTACGTCAAAGAACTGACTACTAGTAATTGAACAATGTCTAGAGAGAGAAGCTCTGGAAGTTAGAGAGAGAAAGCAAAGTGAAGAATGAGATGGGGGTGGAGGCATATATAGGCATATAAAAATTCCTCAAAGTCCACAAACCTTCTCGACCTTATAATCTTGATTCAACCGTGGATGAGGTTTTGATGCCTCAATTTCCACAACTGTGACATCATCGGCCCACGTGCGGAACACGTGCCACTATGGCCATATTTCCTAAACTGTGACGTCATCTACCTACGTGCTGAACACGTGCCAACTGTGGCCAAATTTCCCAAGTGTAACTCACTCGATGCTCGGAATTAACCTCTATCCAGCCCCTGTCTTTGACGCAAAGCTCGGTGCTTGGCACTTGGCACTCGGCACTTGGTGCTCCTAGCTTTCATACAAGCTCACCGGGCTCAACGCTCGGCATTAACCTCGAGCTAGCCCCTGTCTTTCGCGCTAAGCTCGGCACTCAATGCTCATAGCTTTCATATAAGCTCACAAAGCTCGACGCTCGGCATTAACCTCTAGATAACCCTTATCTTTCACCCAAATTTCACAGGGTTCGACGCTCGAAAATAACCTCGAGCAAGCTCCTAGCTTTCATACAAGCTCACAAGGAATAACACTTAGCATTAACCTCAAGATAGCCCCTGTCTTTCACGCAAAGTTCACTGGGCTCAATGCTTAGCATTTACCTCGAGCCAGCTCCTAGCTTCTGTACAAGCTCACAGGGCTCGATGCTTGGCATTAAACTCGAGTAAGCTCATGACTTTTGTGCTAAACTCAGTGCTTGGTGCTGGGCACTCGATATTAACCTCGAGCAAGCTCCTAGCTTTCATACAAGCTCACAGGGTTCGATGCTCGGCATTAACCTCGAGCCAGCTCCAGGCTTTCACACAATGCTCAGCGCTCGATGCTCAGTGCTCGATATTAACCTCGATCAAGCTCCTAGCTTTCATGCTAAGCTTGGCACTCGGCACTTAATGTTAACCTCAAGCCAGCTCCTGGCTTTCACGCAACGCTCAGCGATCGGTGCTCAACGTTAACCTCGAGCCAGCTCCTGGTTTTCACACAACACTCGGCGCTCGGTGCTCAGCATTAACCTCGAGAGATCGGTCATTGGCTCGGAACTTCCTCACAAGAGCTCGATGCTACCAACTCCGAGGATGATTTCATGCATGTTCAACGGAGATCCTTTGGCCTACTCTCGGGCACACTTTTAGCTGAACTCTTCTCTTACGAGATTAAGCTACTCCTTGAAGGCAGGCGCACCTAGCCCTCTAGGAGTGGGGGGAGAGGGGGGGCTATGATGTGGGTAAAAATTCAGCTATCTTAGTCGTTTGATCTCCCTAGGATACGCGAATCCCCCTAAATTAGGCCCAATTACTTATTGGATCACCAACTAGTCCATTTTTCCAACTTGTTACATAGGGAAGGGTCAACCCAACCTATTAGGGTTCCCTCTCTCTGCCTATAAATATCAGGTAGCCACCCCCATTGTAAAGGTAATGCCATTTTAGCCTCTCAAACCGTAGCTTTCATTTTCTCAAGTGACTGACTAGATCATCGGATGGCCTTTCGTCGGGATCTCTTCTAGTGTTTCTAGGAATTTTGTAGGTGTTCGAGGCGGCCAACAACCAGCAACACCACCACTCATGCTCCTCACAAAACCCCCATCTGAGATCCAGATATGTGGCTGATATCTATCTCTCCCTCTACAAAGAACAAGAACTCATATCTGTTTCTCCCACCACTAAATCAGCAGCATCAACCACCTTCAACAATGGTGACTATTAGGGTTTCAAATGGTAGGGGTTAGGATGAACGAACCTTCGAACTTAAGAAATCTTTTGCGCTTGCTCTTCCTTGGTGTTGTGACTTATTGTTTTAAGTCAACGAGTTGTTAGAGTAGCTCTAGAGATGAGCTAGACTCCAAACTTGATGTTTTTAGGCTAGCGAGTTGTAGAGTTAGCTCTAATGATAAGCTTGACTTTGAAGTTTCTATTTGAGAGTTTGCTAGTTGTGGAAGTAGCTCTAGGGAAGAGTTGGACTCCGAACTTGCTGTTTGAGAGTTAGTGAGTTGTGGGAGTAACCCTAGGGAAGAGTTGGACTCAGAGTCCAATTGTTTGGAGTCAGCAAGTTGTAGGAGTAGCTCTAGGGAAGAGTTGGACTCCGAACTTTTCTTTTTACAGTGAGGGAATTTAAGGGAGTAGCTTGAGTGATGAGCCATGTCCGAACTTGTTGTTAAGAAAGTTGGGGAAGTAGCTCGAGTCACGAGTTGGACTCCAAACTTGCTATTTAGGAGTGAGTGAGTTTGTGGGAGTGGCTCAAGTGACGAGTTGAGCTTCAAACTTGTTGTTAAGCAGGTTCTGGGAGTAGCTCGTGTCACGGATTTAACTCCAAACTTTTTTTTAAGAGTTAACAAGTTTGCAGGAACTACTCGAGTGACGAGCTGAGCTCCAAACTTACTGTTGAGCAAGTTGTGGGAGTAGCTTGGGTAACGAGTTGTACTCCAAACTTGCTGTTTGGGAGTTAGCGAGTTGTAGGAGTTGGACTTTGAACTTCTTGTTTTAAAGTTAATGAGTTACAGTAGTAGCTCTAGGGATGAGCTGAACTCTGAACTTGCTATTCAGAGTTAATGAGCTGTTGGTGTATCTTGGGCGACTTCTAGAGCATCGAACTCATTGTATGGAGTCAATAAGTTGGTGCAGGTCGAGCGGTGTGTGAAGCACCGAACTCATTGTATAGAGTTAATGAATTGTTGGAGTATTTCTAGCGGTGAGTAGAGCATCGAACTCATTGTATGGAGTCAATGATTTGTTGGGGAAGTTCAAGGGAGGAGTTGAGTATTGAGCTCAATGTTTTGAGCTAACGAGTTGTTAGTGTAGCACGGGCGACGAGTGGAGAAATGAACTCATTGTTTTCATTCAAAGATTAGTACAAGAATTTTCAAAGGAAATGTTGAACTTTTATTGAAAAATAAGTCTAAGTGGTTGCCTAGAAGGATAGACTTTATTGCATGCACTAATCGTTATAAAGATTGGACTTATTACAAATCTAGTGGAGGACGTTAAACATCCTCATTGAACTCCATATAATGCTTTGCATCTCGGGTCCTTGATACTTACTTCACCCCAAGTCTTCGAGTCGGTAAGCTCTGGGGCGTACTACTGTGGAGACCTTGTAATAAGTTTTTCTCGGACTTGGTGGTATAGAGCTTTGGCTAACTTGACAATATTTTGATTGGTCTCCCTGAGAGAAGAGGATTTCTTCTAGTTTATCAACGGGTTTGGACACCACCTGACTCCTCTATTGAGAGATTTGTGTGGCTTCAAGCAGGAGGACAAAGCCTCCCAGTGTAGTCGTGTAACATGCATGAGCCACATTTTGACCTCCCTTGACTTCTCCTATCCCAGTTTGCGTGGGGAACATCATCCTCTTGTGGAACGCCGAAGCTATAACATGGAGAGCTACTAGGCCAGGGCGGTTGAGGATGTCATTGTAGGCGGCCTTCACATCAACGATCATGAAGTCTATGGCCTCGGTCTGGGTAATTGGGGTTTACCTGCAGTCGTGTCAAGGGTGATTATTCCTTTGATCTGGATCAGAACCTTAGAGAACCCATGGAGGGTGTACCGGGCAGGTTTTAGACGATCCCTACAGAGCTTAAGGCCTTTAAAAGCTTCTAAGAAGTGGATTTTCACTAAGTTACCATTATCTAACAAGATGCGGTGCACTTCGTGGTTCTCCATGGAGAGGTTGACGACTAGTGCATTGTAGTGAGGGGTTCGGACACTGTCGAGATCTCTATTTAAGAAAGTTATTAGAGCTCCTAGCTCTTTGGGGGGGTGGGGGGGGGGGGGGGGGGGGGGGCTTTGTTGACTTCTCAGATGAATGTCTTTCGAGAGGAGTTGAAGCCCCCACCCATCGGACCTCCATGGATGGAGTGGAGAATGGCCAGGGGTTCGGAGTCTTGGGTCTCGTGATCTTTCTTCATTCACTTTTTTGTTCCTCAAGCCGGTGTGGGCTCAACTTTGTCTTGGCCTCACTTCTCCATGAAGTGACCATGGGCATTATGGAACCGACACCATCAGCTTTTATCCCTGCTTGCATTGGTCGGGTTCATCCTAGAGGGGGACAGAGTAGCCTGTCTTACTTAATCTCCATGAAGACTGTGGATAAGTTGGCTGGATGAACTTGTCGAAGCGAAAGGTCAGAGAAGGGCAGCACTGCTCGGATCCGTCCATCTGGGATTTCTTTGGGCCCTTCATCATCAACACTTCTTCGCTTGTTTCTGGATTAGGGCTCACCTTGGTCTGAGGATGAAGAACCTCCTCAGCTTTAATGTAGTTCTCACATCTTTTCAATAGCTCGAAAGAAGTCCCAAGGAGGCTTCTTGGCAAGAGACACTTTGAGGTAGGTGTTACGGATGTTGTGTAAGAAGGCAACGACCGCTATTGCAGGGTTAAGGGAGGGAATAGACCTAAACTCTAACGTTAATCATCAGACATAGTCTTTGAAAGGTTCTCCCAATATCTGCTTCAATTTGAGCAGGGACACACTTGTCTTCTCGGCTTTGTGGTTGATGACATAGTGCATGAGGAAGAGCTCTTCAAACTGATTAAAATAGAAGAAAAACCTTATAGGGAGACGGGAGTACCACTCCCATGCTGATTCCTTTAGGATGGTAGGGAAGGTTCTGCATAGGAGTGCGTAAGAGGCTTTGTGTATCATTATGAGAGTTTGAAAACTCTCGATGTGATCTGCTGGGTCAGAATCACCGTCATATGATTCGAAGGTAGAAGGCTTGAAGTTCTCTAGGACTGGGGCTTTAAGGATAGCCCTAGTGAATGGAGGTCAGATGAAGCGATATCCTCCTCTTTTGTGACCGTCCCCTTGGCCGATCTGATCAAGGTGGTTCTCCACCTCGCGAAGGTGGCAGAGCACCATATATTCTCGCACCTCAGATCGAGTTGACATGCAGAATCTTCTTCTTGGTTGGTTCTAGGTGCAGACTACTTGACGGGAAACCTCTGTTAGGGGCTCCTTAGAGGGCTTTAAGGACTTGATCGGCGAAGTCTCGGAATTCCGCCCGAGAAACGGGCACCTCCATTTCTTTGTCATGCATGGGAGGTCGCCGACTAATTGGAGTCGAGCTCCTCTCATGTTTTTTTCCACGTAATGAGGGTGTTCGACAGGATCTCTACAGCCGGGGTGAAGGGCTTTCGTGGCTCTTTTGGCATTATGAGTAGGGAACAACATCTTGGGAGTGCCTTTCATCTAGGCAATCATAGAGGTCTACCTCTTCAAGGTGGGAGTTGATGACTTCGCGGAGGTCGGGTCGCACAAGGGCACCGTGGAGAGAGTTGAGATGCAGACTGGTCCCTTGTTCTTTGCAGGATGGGGTTCTTCATGATGGTTGTGTCCATATCCATCTGACACAACCCTTCTAGGAGGGGACTGCAACGATGGATGACGAGGTGGTGATGGCAAAGGAACGGGATTGGCTAGGCAGCTAGCAGTAAGCACTTTTTGCTTTCTCATAGGAGGCATGGTCGGAAGTGTTCTTTACAGACAGATATAATCAGAGTGGTAGAGAGATGACACTAATTTGTTGCTGCTTTTTTCGATATGGGAGTAATCATATAGTAGTTCTTTATTTAAGGAAAGCTATGATCTGGACCATCAATCAAATTTGAGTCTGGTTGGCTGATGATCGCCTAAATCTCAATCTGGATGGCTGGAATCGTCTGCCTCTTTGATCTGGACGGCTAGAAATGTTCGGGAACCTGCAAAAAGTTTTAACACTGGAGGTGGCTCCGGCGAAAGACCATTTGACGCTCAAGTTAGTAACCCATAATAGAGATTAGGGTTTTTGTAGAGAAATACTGATTACATTTGGCTAAATAAGGGGAGAGGCTATTTACAGGTTAGAAATCAGTTATTGAAGATAAACCTGAAAATATATCTTTTAAAATTTGGTTGGAGATTCCCATAGAGAAGGGATAAAACTATTTAATTAATTCCTTATTTGGGGGGATTTGACTGACAAATGTGATTAGCTGGAAAATTCATCTTTCTTAGGCCATAAGTGTAACCTCCATTCCCGTTTATACGGATTTGTATTCATTTTTCTTCGTATTCTTGTGTTTTAATCCTACTATCATTTTGGAATCCGATTTCCTTCTTTTGAATATTTGATTATTTCATCTAGCCCAAACTCCTAATCCAATCTACTATCTTATTTATTTATATTTGTAAACCCAACGATGGGCCCACAATTTAGATCCAAGCCCAAATACTATTGAAGCCCAATCTTTAACCATCTTATTGTTGGGTCACTTTTGGATGCCCAAGCAAACCCATTAACCCAAACCCAATTTTCCTACTATCTGCCTATTGACCAGATCAAACCCCCACTTACGTTCTCCCATTCTCTTCTGTAACGGCAAATCACCCCCACAAATCTCTCCATTATCCCCACTAAACCACTAATCAATTGCCACTAATTGTAACACCCCGAATTCCAAATAAGAATGAATTCGAGATTCCACAGGATCTTTACTTCACTTCGTACAATTTTACAAGGAATTTAAAACTTTTTCAACAACAATACATTAGAGTTTAAAATAAAACTTTGGTTTACACAGTGGAAGAATAAAAGATTACATCATTTAAAGAATGCAACTTATACAACTTAAAATAAATCATCGATTGCATCATAATAGCTTTATTCCTTCATGGATAGTCCATTACCTGCATATCAACCTGTAGGCACGTCAGTCACTTACAACTGACAAAAATGTTACACTCGGTTATCCTCTCTATGCCGTACATATAACGATCTCATTACTTTAACAAAACACAAAAGATTGAATGAATAAATAAAGTGTAGAGTGTGACTACACTGAACATGTAAATGTATGTCATGCCTTAATGCCTAACGCACACATTTTATACTAGGATGACACTAATGCACACTTGTTCGGATTTTGTGCATCTCATACTATATAGGTCCGAGGGCAAGCGCCTACGTACTCCACAATAAAGGACTCGATCCCTCGCCATGATAACTACCCGGTAATAGAACAAGGTTTAGATCATTCCACGAATATGGGTCCCAGCCCGACGACTATTTTAACGGTTCCCACATCATGCGAATCATCCCGCAAGTGCCCTCCTAGCCCCGGTATACGTATATACTTTGGAGACGGTAAATTATCCGCCCGATTTTGCCAAGTCCTGGACTTAAATATAAACAAAAACCCATCTCCCACAGAGCAACCTCAGTCCGATGACTGGGTCTATAGCCACGGAGATCCACCGCCGACTATATAGAAGCAACCCACTTATGTTTGCCCAGGTTTACTACATCTTCTCCTAAGTGCCTAATCATTTTTAATTCAAGACATGAATGTGTTATCAACCCTAGAATCAGTCTTACCTCCTACCGGATTTGTTCACAAAAGTACGAGTTCGCCCGACGGCATTATCTCGAAATCAAGTCTCAAAATCTTTCTTTCAAAATCACCGGTAACTGAGGTCTTACTAATTCTTAATCATAAACTTTCATGTACAAGAAGCATGGGTACACATACCCTTTAATAATCATGTCTTAAACCTAAATAATTTCATCTTTCAATTTGTTGACAAAATGATTAATGTCTCATCTTAACTTTTATTCAACGGTTCCTCATTCTTCCGTAAATCATTCAAAAAAAAAATAATTCTTCACCAACATGATTAGACCACTTGCAAGTCTCATTTGCATATAATAACCAAGCATTCAACATAAATGAATAATCCCAATCAAGATAATTAAATTCACATATCACAATTCTACTTTTTTTTCTTTTGAGGAAAAAAATCAATCATGCTATTAGAATAGTTAATTTTGAAGACAATATCTCGATCTATCTTTTATTCCTCAAAATATACATATAAATCTTCAAACTTATTATTTTTATAGATTCTCCATCACATTTTATGAACACTAGATTATTCTCCAAATTTTTTAATTACATTTGACTCATTAAAATCATTTGAGAATACCCAAAAATAAAAATAAAAAAAGGGCTGTGGAGTTTTGATCACGTGAATCAACAGCCAAGGCCCAAAGCACAAATCTAAAGCCAAGAGTCCAAGTGGACTTGGCTGTCACCTTCTCAAACAAAACCCCATATGTATCAACCTCTCGGCTCTAGGTGATTTTAATAGAAAAAAATGGGGTTACTAGGTTTCGAATCCAGACCAAACGGCCAGACAACGCAATGCCAGCCCACGGGACAAGTCGCGCCCAACGATAAAAATACACTTCTATTTCTTTTGTCTCATTTTATGCTATCTTTCTTATTTCATAAATCTCGTTTCTCCAATGTGATTGAATCTTTTATTTGACTGAAAATAAACTTGTAAAAACTGAGATTAATCTCAAACAGTAACTCATATGTTTCTAAACCATTTTTTTAGATGATTGATCTAACTTTCAATATTTCTTCTTATAAGAGAACAATATTTGCATCTATCCATTTTGATTATTGGAATCAATTGTTTCTTTTATAACCAAAGAATGAGTTCATTAGTGAAATAATCAAAATTATTATATTTGCTATCAAGAGAAGTATTTCTAACTTTTTTCATACAATCTATTCTTTTCTTTTTGTTCATGAATGGCAAAATAATCAACTCTTACTTCAAAATCTTCTATTATTTTCTTAATCACACCCATATTAATCATAGCATGTATATTAGCATGAAATTTACCTGCATATCAATATCATCTCATAAAACTAATTCATAAGTGCTAGCATGATTTTCATTCATAATTTCTAATCGAAATTATTCACATATGTTAACACTATTGTAAACACAAGGTTATGCAAACAAATTAGCATGGTTCTTAACATCAAGTAATTCTTTCTCTTTAGTTAGCATGGTATTTTTTCTTCACAACAAAAACATATCTTTTTATACTAACATGAATCTATCTATTCATACCAACATTCTTCTTATAGCATGCAATATTCTACATTAGAAAATAAGGAGATCACCCACCTTATTGAAGCTTGATCACTTGAAAGAATGAACACTTCTTCTAGCTCCAAGACTCCTGGATCCTCTTCTCCTCCTAACAATAGCTTCCTTCTCCTAGCAAGCTTCTTCTCCAAAGCAAAGAACTCTCACCCTCTTTCTTTTCTTTCTTTATTTCTTTTCTTTCTCTTTTGATTATATTTTGGTGCAAGAGAAATGTAAGCATTTGGGTCTCTATTTATAGGATTTTGGGAGGGTCCTTTTTGCATTAAATACACCCTAATAACTCTTCAAATTAATTCATATGACCCTTTACTTTGCTAACTCCTAAAACCTACAACCCTTCATCTCCCCACTCTTCATGAATTCCAACTCCAACTCTTTCTTCTCCCCTCCAAAAACCAGCCTCCCCCTTGGTACACAAATTAGTCCAAGTTCATTGGTGTATGCATGCACACATGCATAAACAAATATGCATACATTTCTATAACTCTAAATGTATACCAACATTTATAACTTGTCATGTATTAGTGCATGCATAACAAAAAAAATGTGATTTCTTAGTGGGCTTGCTACATGGGCTCAATTCTAATTAATTCATTTAATTATCTAGTGGGCTCCTCTCCTAATGGGCTAGATTTTATTCTATAGGTCCATGGATCAAAAGAAGGCTAAATAGAACTAATGCATGTTAAAAATAGTAAAATGAGAATAAGCAAATGAGAATAAAAATTTGCACGTGCATCATACGTGCAAAAATCAAAATGCATTTTTTAATAAAAAAATAAATTATGGGGTGTTACACTAATCTCAATCCTTATTAATTAGTCATTAATCCCGACTCTCTCTCTCTCCTGACTCTTCATCTCCTTCCTCCTGCCTGCTCACCCACAACATCGAACCCCATGACCACAGCGCCCCTTCACCCCCATCGCTGCACCACCACCTTGCTCCTCGACGACCACTGTCGCTCGACCTCGCCATTGCCCCCGCCTTCATCTTCTCCATCTCCCCATCTTCCCGAGCTCCCCTCGTTTTTGACCACCGAAGCTCCGCCAGTCACCCTCCTCCTCTTGCTCGAGCCACCACCGTCAACCTCGCGACAACGTCACCGCTTGACCATCTGTGACCCGCCACCGCCTTCGCCATCTCTTACAGCCATACCATGCCATCTTCCCTACCTCGACCACCCCCGTTGCTGCTTCACCACCTGCTCAACGACCACCAAGAACCACCATCGTCTGCAACCCCTGCTCTCTCCTCGCAATCGAAGCCCCTCCGCAGTCTATCCACCTCGTGACTCTCTCTCTCCACACACCTCGCCCTCCCGACTGCCTCGTCACCCAGCTCATTGCCAACCTCGCCGCTCGAGCCACCATCACAACTCCGAGCATCTCCCCGCAACTCGCTGACGCCGTAGCTGCAACACCGAACCCCTCAAGCACCATCAATCGCGACCTCGCCTCCAGCCACCGACGAGACCCTCTCACTGCACTTCCAAGCTCCCCGATCAGCCACCTTGCTGCTGCCCATGCCATTGTCACCGCCATGTGCACTTGTGTTTGCGGTGTACATAGTTGCACAAGTCATGGTTCTGTGATTTGCACGTGCATTGCCACCATCGGAATAATCGTCGTCTATAAGGAAAGTATTCTCTTGTACACTCCCTTGTTCATGACAAGCTTTGCTTGAATCCTGTAAGTAGTGTGTTTGAATCTTCGTAACATAAACTCATTCTTCGTTCCTTCCACATGTTGATTAAATCTCGGCCCGTTGGTATCTATTATTCTACTCGGTCCTCATAAATCCCATACATGCAAAAATGATCATGAATATCCTCGTCATCGCATTCATTGCAAACACAAATTGAAACTATATGTTTGCAAATAAGAATCGTTTTAAATTGAACCCGCAAGTTGCTATCCTGATGTCTGTTGTAACTTGTAGCCAGGTTTTAACATAGTTGCGGTTTAAATTGATCGGATCTTTGTACATAACTGTCGTAGCTCAGTGAATTTAGTTTCCAGAACATTCGACGGATTCGAATTCGGAGTTATAGTGTAACCCCTGTTTTCCTAAATACGTATTTTCTGTGTATTTTTCAGTATTTAAAATTTTCGTAAATTATTTTTCCGTTTGTAAAATCTATTTTTTGATCTTTTGTTAAAATCTATTTTTAATTAATAATTTTATTCATAACTAGTTCCCAATGATTTTTATAATACAAATCAATATTATAATTCTTACTGTTATTTTTATTATTCTTGTTATTATTATTATTGTTACCCTTGATTATTAAATTTAAAAATCTCTTTCTGTTGTTTATTGTATTTGTAGTTGTTTCAAATAAATTCTATATTTAATACAAATTATATTTTGTTATACACCCTATTTTATTTTGTATCTTGACATTATTGGATTTTAAACCTATAAACCAATTTAAACCTACTTTTAAATTAACCCAAACCCATTATGCACAAATACCTATTTATAAACTTCCCAGACCCGTTATTAATACCAAACCCGTTTATAATCAAACCCCTAACCCGTAACCCAACTCAGCCTATACCCTGTACCCTATACTCAAACCTTATATATATACCAGACCTGAAACCTATACCTGTTCATCTTCCATATTATACCGCTGCCAACTTCTTCTTAACCCATCTCCCTCTCCCGTCCGTCCTTCACCCCATCCACCTCAGTTGAACCCTGCTCTCCTCTTCCTCCCCTTCCGCTGCGTCAACACCCTCCAACAGCTAGAGCCCAGCCAGCAGAACCCCCATCGGCGCCGCACTGCTCTCCCTGAGCGCTGCCGCCGGTGCTCAGTCCCCTCTCCGACCTCCACTTCCTTGCTGTGACCTGCAGTCCGCCGCGACCCACCTCGTCGACATCGCGACTGCACCCTCCTCCCGACTGCAGCAACTCTCCGCCTCTCTCCTCCCTCATGTTACGATGCAGTCAGGCAGCAGCAACAACGACAGCGCATCGCCCGGATCCCCCGCAGTGCAGCGCCTCGACCTTCCCCTATCTCTGCGGCTGTCTGAGCCCGAGCCAAGAGCTTTGGTGGGTTGTTGTTGTATTGGTGATCATGGGTATTGTTCTTGTTTAATCTCGACCGTCTGATCTTCTTGATCTTCTTGATCATGAGTTTTGATCTTTTGATTGGGAGCTGTCCGTTAGATCTTGATTATCATCTTTGATTATGGACCGTTGGATTGCTTCATCATCATCTTGATCTTGGGTTGCTGCTATATTGGCTTTGATCATGTGGATTCCTGACCGTTGATCACATCTCGATCTTGATCATCTTGGAGTTTTTGATCACTTTGATTGGTGGCCGTCCGATCGTCGATCTGATCCGATCATCATCATCATCATCAAGATACTGATCACATCTCGATCTTGATCTTGATCTTCGGTCAGAGTCGTCCGATCTGATCTGATCGCCTTGATGTCTTGTCTTTTGATCTCAGCCGTCCGATCATGTTCGCGATCTGTTGATTCCTTGTGTTCGTGATTCGTTCGATTGAGTTTGTGCCCGGGATCTGTTCCCGTTATTCTTTTTTCCTTCCGTTGGATTCGTCGTCTTTCAGACAAGTAACTTTTACTCAAATTTTTTTGTATGGTACAAGTCAGAAATACCACCTATATTGTAGTTGGGTCTAGAAACAACTCTTGTTTGTGTTATTCTTGATGGGTTTTGTTTCTATAGTGCTATTTGACCATAGATGACTCACGACATAAAATTTGACATGAAATAACTTAGGTTTTAGCTGTTCTTGATTTGATCATGTATGTGGGACTTTTGTGAGAATTCATGATTTTGTTGAGACCCATGTGACATACTTGGTGTGAACATGCTAGATACCCTAATTCATGATATTTGGACACTTGGTAGACTCGATTTCATATTTGGTTGTGTTTTGAACAAGTTTTTTATGATATATGTTGAGTTGTTAAAGGGAAAAATCTGTATTTTGTCGCTGATCTGTTTTGTTTGCAGTTTTGGATTGTCTTGAGGTCAGTAACTTAATTTCAGTATAAAACATGAGTTTTAGATGAATTTGTCTTCTTTCCAACCCCTCTGACCTTGCTCGATTTCGTTTTCGTATGCGTGAGTTATGACTGTTTTACTATAGAAGTGTAGATCTTTTCCAGAATTCGTTTGCGATGATTTTGATGGCTAAATAATTTTTATACTTGTGCTACACATTATTTTGATTTGAAACTTTGGTCAGTTTTTCTGTATCTACTTAGGGATTACGCAGAATTTTGGTGAATTTTATTGATGAGTTTTATGTGCCGTTTCATGCTCGTTTATGAAAACTATACTTGCTGTATTTTGCTCGCTGTTCTGTAAAGAATCGTATTTTCACCCTGATTCCTTTTATTGTATGAAAAATATTTTTGAAATATGAAAGTTAATATATTTTGTCAATTTTCATATTCCTTTGGCGGATTCGGATTTCATTTCATTGGTTGCGAGATATTATAGTTTTCGTACAATAGTGTTGGAAATTCCAGATTTGCCAAACTACCGTTATTGATGTTTTCTTATTTTTGATGACTGATCTTATTTTACTGGAAAATTCTGAAACTTTATATTCTGATACTAGACATATAGGAAAATACCTCAGACTTTTAGTGGATTTATTTAATGAGTTTTCATGCTATTTTTCTGCTCTTGAATTCGTTTTCTTGATTTCTGGTTGAACCTATTTTCTGTATTCAAATCAGTTTTGAGATATACTTTTGTGAATTAATATATAACTTATTTATACTCGCTGGATTCGGTTGGAAGTCTATTTTCTAGACTTTTCGACGGATTCAGATTTGCATGCTTGTAACACTGGAAATCACTGTTTTACTACAGTATGGCCTTGCTGTCCTGAACTTGAGAATTGGCTATTTTATTCTTTCATGTATTATCTTGTACTCGTACATATTTACCTTGCAACTTGAACTTGCCCCATGATCATGCCATGTTATTCTTGATATAGTTTACACATATACATACTTGTTTGACATTAATAACAAATAACCAAGTCGGGATTTAAGAGACAGATCTAATAGTGGATAATTCAGAAACATGTACTCAGAAGGGGATCCACTGATCCTACGTGATGACTTGAGACATGATACTTGACACGTGATTACTTGACACTTGCACGCAAGACACGATACTTGCCACTTGCACAACTTGACACGTGATTACATAATACATGATACATGATACTTGGAACTTGGAGCTCGATTACTTGACTTGTTCCTGAGTACACTGCCCTCTATAGTCTACTATAAAATCTAAAGCAAAACTGTTTGTTGTAGCAACCATATAAGGTGGGCTGCATGAAGTGCTACCTAAACAGTAATCACTACAAGACTTGAACATGATAAATGCTTGTTTGATACTTGAGACTTGAAACTTGACACTTGATACATGATTACATGATACTTGACACTTGATTCATGCCATTTATACTTGTTCACTTTGTCATGCTAGTTGTTTATTTTGACATTATACTTATACCATGTTGCTAGTTAGTTTTCCCATGTACTTGTATCCTATATTATAAGTGGCCCGTAACTTACAATTGACGGGTACTTGTTTTCTCTTTTCCTCTTCCCTACATTTGTTGAATTACAGATTTTAGAGAACAGGTTCCAGACGGTATTGGTGACATGAAGTATTAGTGCTGCATTTTATTATTATTTCTTGTAGCTTGCTTGAACAATATTGTATTTGATTACTTGGATTTATTCTTGTATTTGGGCAATGTGACCCAGGATAATTGTTTTATTCATATCATGACTATTTGAGATTTATATATTTGGTTTCAAGTATTCTTGTTGATATTTTGGTTCATATGTACTTATTGATTGATACTTTTGCTTCCGACACTCATTATTTTGTAAATATTGTAAAAATTTTTGAACAGCTTATGGATGATGAAAATCATTTGTTGGGCTTTTATCTCGTATCCGTATTCTGTATTCTTTTTTTGGGAAGCGGGGCGTGACTTATAGACAATGAGATATCGTATTTTTCGTACTGCTAGGTCTGCACATTTCAGATTGTCACTTATAGTACATCATCATGTTTCACAAATTAAAATGTCATGTTAATAAGTGAATTAAGACTTGATATTTATCAGTATATTACTAGACTTGATTAGGAGTCATAATATGATTTTTATGAGATTTTTTAATATGTTTTTCATACTGTTTTATGGATGTGAACTTGACTCCAGAATGATGTCTGTATACTAAACCAGTAGAGAACCCAAGTATGACCCAATATAAGTAAAAACCAGCTAGATACATCTAAATAGAAGTCATAGCCCTCTGTGTTAGAAATCCGGGACACTTGACTGATTTGGAATCTGACTTACGGATTGCAAGTTATCCTAAATTTACCACTGCATTATCATAATTCCATATTCATTGCTTAATTTTACATCGCCATGTTCTAATAATTCAATCTATGGATTTTTTTAAGAATTTGAACCTGGGAATCATAGACACTATTGTTGAATGATCTTAGGAGTTATACATAAGTTTTTGTGAGAATTTAATAAAGTTCCTAGTTGAATTTCACATAGTGTAATCTCATGCTGAGTTGCTGCCTGTGCAGTAAACCTAATAAGAACTGTCTAGTTGACATATATATTTTATTCATAATGTATCGTGTTAATATGAGCTGGAACTAGTAAGGAGTCTAGTTTTTAGAATCCTTGACGGAACCAAATTTGCTTTCATGTAGCAACGGAAAAGTTTGTTTTTGTACAACAACATCTTGATGTCCAGTATTCGTACTTTCATGACTTGTATATAAATGTGTTTGTTCCTTACATTATGAATTGAAATATATCACATGCCTTGCATAGACCTTGATACCCTTAATCCGGTCTGTTACCTGTTATCATATTCATGTTTATGTTAGCTATTGTAAGAGAATAACAAGACGGGAAATAAGGGCAAGACCTAGTAGTGGACGATATAGGAGATTTTACTCAGAAGTTGGCTCATGTTTCCCGTGTTACATGTTTACCGGCCAAGTTACCGACCAAATTTTACAGTCATGAGAAGACCCGAGTACATGACATATAGCATTCACCACTAGAGTCAAAATGTTACATGATTGTATGCACCTGAACCTGTGGTATGGGACGCAGGATTGCGTGCATTAGATAGAACTGATTAAATGAATAGACTTAAGATTTACACTGAACACATGCATTTTCCTGTTCCAAATTATATGATCTCTGTTTACCAGTTTTCCTTGTTCTTGTTTATATGTTACATGTTTCAGTCTACTAGTTTCATGATTCCTGCTCATAAGACAAGTTGCCTGATGCTCGATTACATGTTTGTGTTCCTCGTTATATGATTTATTTTCTGTACATATGATTTCCTGTTCTTGCTATATTCTGGTTCTTGTTACCTACTTGCTTGTACTACTTGCGGCCATTAGTTGCTCTAACGGGTGTTCTCCTTCTCCAACTCGAGACGGTTTACAGGAGTGGGAGAAGAATTGCCAGAAAGAATCAGTGATCAGGTGTTCTGAAGAATGGAGATGGATTCCACCCTGCTTTTACTTATGTTTTTGTTCTTAGTTCTATTTGTTTACTGCAAACTTAGTAATCTGGGCTTTGTTGAACCAAAGTTATTTACTTTCCAGATATTGATTATGTATAAAACACTTTATGGATTATTCATGTTTATGTGATACTTTATAGATGTGTGGTTATTGACATCTTTCATATTGTTGAGTTAAACTGTTACAGCTTATGAATGATGTACCCATCATTCGCTGGGCCTCAGTTTTATGCCCGTGTTTCCGTACTTACTGTCATGCCCCGTCATAGGCTCAAAACTTGCATGAGCCAATTAAATTTTCAATCATTTTTATTTTTAAAACTAATTATTTTTCACATAGCCATACATGTCATTTTAACATTTAATGAATTTAATATTATTTTTCACTTGGCTCATGTATGTCACTCTATGAGTGTTTTTCAATGTTCTATGGTATATCATATTTACCTGTTTATGATAAATTTCAAACCAAATCTTCAAGTGCATATTGTTATTCTACATTTTAAGCTTCCGACTAGTATTCTCATATACATATATTCATCATTATTTTATTTTGATCGTGTTCTCTAATATATCATATTTACTTCTTTGAGATAACATATTTCGTTTTTGTTGTTAGAGTTTGTCCGAATTTCTTTTGGCCACGAGGCATTTCATATAAAAAGCTTACATTATCAATTAAATATTTTTTTGAAGCATATATAAAAATTTGTTTTCATTAAATAGTTTGTTTTCCAATGCTCCAAGTTTGTTTGCATTTAAATAATTGTCATTATTATTTTGTCAACTTGCAAAAGGCCCCATTTGAGAATTTGCTTAGAGCACTGTGAAACTCAGATACGCTCCTGGTGGCTAATAAGATTTGAATGAGACTTAGAGCATCCACAGTCGTAATTGCTAAAAAAATGGCATAATGAATATTATACATATAGCAATTGGATGTTTTCCACATTGGTGAAATGCTATAATATAGCAACAACAACAAAAATATGATCGGACGGAACTCTAAGATCCGTCCCGGGAGAAAAAAAAATTCTAGGCATTTTTTAACTATTAATTTGAATATTTTAATTATTTTAATAATTAAAAATTGTTTTAAAAAAAAGAAAACATTGGACGGATGAAGATCCATCCAAGGTAAAGAAGTGAATATATATATATATACATATATATATATGTATATATATATATATATATATGTGTATATATATATATATATATATATATATATATATATATATATATATATATATATTGTTGGGACAGAGCTTCAAGTTCTGTCCCATTTAAAAATAATAATAATAATAATTTGGGACAGATCTTGAATATCCATCCAAGATTAGAAGTGAAAAAAAAATTAGTTGGGACGGAGCTTCAAGATCCGTCTGATATAAAAAAAATTAATTTGTTTTTGGTACGGATCTTGAAGATCCGTCGGCTATAATATTCATATTCTCATATCTGCTCTAAAATACTGTAGCGATTTTGCCAAATTAAAATATAAATAAATAGAAAATTACTATAGAGTCGAAATTGCTAAAATATGGATAAAATGAAAATTTTGCAAACGTCTGTGGATGCTCTTAGTATTACATTAGCGATTTAATCATTAAAAATTAGATTAATATTTTTAACTATGTATATTAGAAAATGAAAAACGATAGCTTCAAATGAAGATAACATTTATAATCAGTCAAGGCTTAATATTTGTAACTCACTCTCTCTCTCTCTCTCTCACACACACACACACAGATTTTTAACTATATATACTAGTACTCTTCATGTGCGATGTATGTTTTGATAAGAGTTTGAAGATTTTCACGTGCAATGTACATGTTAATAAATACACTACAAAAGAAAGTAGCTTTCCCGGCGGTTTTTTCCGTCTATACCGGCGTTTTTTTACGCCGGGGAAACTTTCACCGGCGTTTACAATAACGCCGGTCCAACTGCCGCCGAAGCGGGCGTCGCTGAAACGAAGGGTCCTACACCGGCATTTTTGGTGGACGCCGGTAAATACTAGGACTACACCGGCGGTCATAAAACGCCGGTGTATGTCCGTTTCTGGGTGCCGTGTTTGTGTGCCTATATACATACACCGGCGGTCGTAAACCGCCGGTATTTATCCATTCACCGGCGTAAATAAAAACGCCGGTGTATATCGAAAGTATACCGGCGGTCATAAAACGCCGGTGTATGTCCGTTTCTGGGTGCCGTGTTTGTGTGCCTATATATATACACCGGCGGTTGTAAACCGCCGGTATTTATCCATTCACCGGCGTAAATAAAAACGCCGGTGTATATCGAAAGTATACCGGCGGTCAAGAAACGCCGGTGTATGTCCGTTTGTAAGCGCCTGTTTTTCCCTGTTTACGAACACCGGCGCGACTAAAAACGCCGGTGTAGTTATATACGCCGGCGTTTATAAAACGCCGGTATATACCTGTGCCGTTACAGCTGAAAACTTTCACCGGCGTGCGTTGAAACGCCGGTGTATCATACACTCCAACAATTAAATTATATACACCGCCGTTTTTTAAAACGCCGTTCTGGCTATGCCCGTTTATTTTCGATACTCCGCTTTTCCGTTCGATTTCAATTCACAGTTTCATTTACATAACCTGTAAACTAATTCTCACAACTGATTCGATCAATTTCGTTGCATACTACTGCGCAAACCACAGCTAAACACAAGAATAATTAAAGATAATCAAGTTTCACACGTGTCATATCAACGTCCAAATTCATTGATTAATTAACAATGTCATAATTAACAAATTAATATAGAGACTAACATCCAAAATATCCAAACAAACCAGTCTGACAAATATCCAAAATATCCCAAATTCAAAGTATGACATAACTCTCATAAAAAAAACCAGTCTGACATAACAACGGCAAGGAGGAGGACATAAGAACAACAACCATACAGCAAGGAGGACATAAGAACAGCAAGGAGGACCGCAGATTCATACCCCTCGAGTAGCTTCAGCTCTGATCATCTGCATTTCCTTCATCTTGACGACCACTCTGTGAATAAAAAATAATAGTTTAATTGAACAGTAGATCACAATACAGAATATACATATTTTTTGAACTTGCAAAAAGAACTACCTGTGTCTCGAATTATAAGATGAAAGTGCCAACTGCAAATGGAATTGTTAATGCTATATACAGAGGTAAAATAATTACATTGCAATGCTAAAAATTTCGTACTTAATTTTGTTTTTAAATATATCTAAAATAAAAAAACAAATGAAAATTCAGTATCTAACTTGAAACCTTTATATTCTCCTCTGATTGGGAATATCAACTATCTAAAACAATAAAACAAATGAAAATTCAGTATCTAAGCATGTCCTTCATGGATTGTTCAGACAATCCATGAAACTGTCATCGTGGACGGAAACCAAATATAAGAAAAATAAGAAAAAATAAGATAGGGCTCATATCAAGTGTATTTTTAGGAAACTGTCATCGTGGAAGGAAACCAAATATATATAGAAGCCAGAAATGGAAACAGAAAGAAGAAAGGTAGAGACTTTGGATACACCAGGCTACCATAGCGGCATTTTCCTCATCTCTCTCTCATCCCTTATTTCCCTTCAGCACACGAACAGAAAGAGACATCAGCAACCACCTTAAGAGCGACAAGAACAACAATAATAATAAATTATTATGAACAAGATGTCTCTATATGGGTTTCCAGTTCTCCACTCGAGCCCACTCTTTCTAATCACAGCCCAATTAAGAACATAGACCACATCCACTAAACAATCCAATCATAGCCCAGTCAAAATTTGCCATCCTGGATCTTAATGAAATACGCTTCATTAACAGTGAAAGAAAATGAGGATGCTAGCAGCATACTTAGTTTGGAAGTGAACCCATTTTTGTTCAAAAATCATGCCAAAGATGGCAATCAGCTTCATTAACAGTATCTGAAAATGAAAATTTCCATTAACTGAGCTTATATGTTGCTCTACTAATTCACTGTGCCCAACTAAATCTAAAACCCAATTGTTGTGCGTATCCGGAGGATTTTGGCATACGTACCTATAGCATCCTCAGTTCACAGTAAACCCGTTTTGCTCAAAAAAACATGCCAAGATCACAATCAGATGCATGAAAATAAGCTTCACTATCAACAAAAGAAGAACTGAGAATGCTATGCAGCATACTTAGTTTGGAAGTGAACCCATTTTGTGTTAAACAATAAGGTTACATTGACAGTATCCGAAAATGAAAATTTCTCCATTATCTGAGCTTATATGCTGCTCTACTACTTTTTCAGCACCAACTATATCGCAAAACCCAAGTGTGGTGCATATCCGGCCGGAGAATTTTGGCATGCGTACCTATACAATATCCTCAGTTCACAGTGAACCCATTTTTTGGTATAAAAACATACATGCCAAGAAGACAATCAGGTGCCTGAAATCAGCTTCACTAACAGTTAGTGAAAATGGGACCATAGAATAGCTTAAGAAGACCATCAGGTTTGTGAAGTAAGCTTCACTAACAGTGATAGAAACTGGGGATGCTATGCAGCATACTCATTTTGGAAGTGAACCCATTTTGTGTTAAAAAAACCATGCCAAAGATTGCAATCAGGTTACATTGACAGTGCCCGAAAATGAAAATTTCTCCATTATCTAAGCTTATATGTTGCTCTACTACTTTTTTAGCCCAACTATATCGCAAAACCCAAGTGTGGTGCATATCCGGCCGGAGAATTTTGGCATACGTACCTATACAATATCCTCAGTTCACAGTGAACCCATTTTCGGTATAAAAACATACATGCCAAGAAGACAATCAGGTGCTTGAAATGAGCTTCACTAACAGTTAGTGAAAATGGGACCATAAAATAGCTTAAGAAGACCATCAGGATTTGTGAAGTAAGCTTCACTAACAGTGATAGAAACTGGGGATGCTATGCAGCATACTCATTTTGGAAGTGAACCCATTTGGTGTTAAAAAAACCGGTTACATTGACAGTATTTGAAAATGAAAATTTCTCCATCATCTGATGACCACAGTGAACCCATTTTTGGTTTAAAAACATACATGCCAAGAAGACAATCAGGTGCTTGAAATGAGCTTCACTAACAGTTAGTGAAAATGGGACCATACAATAGCTTAAGAAGACCATCAGGTTTGTGAAATAATCTTCACTAACAGTGAAAGAAACTGGGGATGCTATGCAGCATACTCATTTTGGAAGTGAACCCATTTTGTGTTAAAAAAACCATGCCAAAGATTGCAATCAGGTTACATTGACAGTGCCCGAAAATGAAAATTTCTTCATTATCTCAGCTTATATGTTGCTCTACTACTTTTTTAGCCCAACTATATCGCAAAACCGGCCGGAGAATTTTGGCATACGTACCTATACAATATCCTCAGTTCACAGTGAACCCATTTTCGGTATAAAAACATACATGCCAAGAAGACAATCAGGTGCTTGAAATGAGCTTCACTAACAGTTAGTGAAAATGGGACCATAAAATAGCTTAAGAAGACCATCAGGTTTGTGAAGTAAGCTTCACTAACAGTGATAGAAACTGGGGATGCTATGCAGCATACTCATTTTGGAAGTGAACCCATTTGGTGTTAAAAAAACCGGTTACATTGACAGTATTTGAAAATGAAAATTTCTCCATCATCTGATGACCACAGTGAACCCATTTTTGGTTTAAAAACATACATGCCAAGAAGACAATCAGGTGCTTGAAATCAGCTTCACTAACAGTTAGTGAAAATGGGACCATACAATAGCTTAAGAAGACCATCAGGTTTGTGAAATAATCTTCACTAACAGTGAAAGAAACTGGGGATGCTATGCAGCATACTCATTTTGGAAGTGAACCCATTTTGTGTTAAAAAAACCATGCCAAAGATTGCAATCAGGTTACATTGACAGTGCCCGAAAATGAAAATTTCTTCATTATCTCAGCTTATATGTTGCTCTACTACTTTTTTAGCCCAACTATATCGCAAAACCCAAGTGTGGTGCATATCCGGCCGGAGAATTTTGGCATACGTACCTATACAATATCCTCAGTTCACAGTGAACCCATTTTCGGTATAAAAACATACATGCCAAGAAGACAATCAGGTGCTTGAAATGAGCTTCACTAACAGTTAGTGAAAATGGGACCATAAAATAGCTTAAGAAGACCATCAGGATATGTGAAGTAAGCTTCACTAACAGTGATAGAAACTGGGGATGCTATGCAGCATACTCATTTTGGAAGTGAACCCATTTGGTGTTAAAAAAACCGGTTACATTGACAGTATTTGAAAATGAAAATTTCTCCATCATCTGATGACCACAGTGAACCCATTTTTGGTTTAAAAACATACATGCCAAGAAGACAATCAGGTGCTTGAAATCAGCTTCACTAACAGTTAGTGAAAATGGGACCATACAATAGCTTAAGAAGACCATCAGGTTTGTGAAATAATCTTCACTAACAGTGAAAGAAACTGGGGATGCTATGCAGCATACTCATTTTGGAAGTGAACCCATTTTGTGTTAAAAAAACCATGCCAAAGATTGCAATCAGGTTACATTGACAGTGCCCGAAAATGAAAATTTCTTCATTATCTCAGCTTATATGTTGCTCTACTACTTTTTTAGCCCAACTATATCGTAAAACCCAAGTGTGGTGCATATCCGGCCGGAGAATTTTGGCATACGTACCTATACAATATCCTCAGTTCACAGTGAACCCATTTTCGGTATAAAAACATACATGCCAAGAAGACAATCAGGTGCTTGAAATGAGCTTCACTAACAGTTAGTGAAAATGGGACCATAAAATAGCTTAAGAAGACCATCAGGATATGTGAAGTAAGCTTCACTAACAGTGATAGAAACTGGGGATGCTATGCAGCATACTCATTTTGGAAGTGAACCCATTTGGTGTTAAAAAAACCGGTTACATTGACAGTATTTGAAAATGAAAATTTCTCCATCATCTAATGACCACAGTGAACCCATTTTTGGTTTAAAAACATACATGCCAAGAAGACAATCAGGTGCTTGAAATCAGCTTCACTAACAGTTAGTGAAAATGGGACCATACAATAGCTTAAGAAGACCATCTGGTTTGTGAAATAAGCTTCACTCACAGTGAAAGAAACTGGGGATGCTAGAGAATGAGGATACACCAGGCACCAGCCTATGCACCATCCTCAGTTCATGGAAGAAAAATACGAATAGGGCTCATAGCAAGTGTAGTTTTAACTGGAATTGTCATCGTGGAAGGAAACCAAATATAGAAGCCAGAAAGAGGAATGGTAGAGAATGAGGATACACCAGGCTAACATAGCGGCATTTTCCTCATCTCTCTCTCACCCCTTCTTTCCCTTCTCCACTCCAACTCGTCTCTTTCTAATCACAGCCCAATTAAGAACAATTGTTCACAGTCACTGCTAAAGAAACATATATGCTCAGATTATGAAAAATTTATATGCTCAGATTATGGAAATTTTCAGTCACTGTTAAAGAAACTAAGTAGGCTGCATAGCATCCCCAGTTTCCTTCACTGTTAGTGAAGCTTGTTTGGAAAATTGTTCACTCAAACATGCCCCTTGTTTCTGAACTCAAACATGACATTAATAAACATCTTTTCTAATAATGGCTACACTTGTGGAAGCTCTCTCTAAGCCTCAATTCTTCAAGGTTTTGTTGCCTACTTCTTTACAGAAGTTGGTACTCCATTCTCCTCTCTTTAAAGAAGAATAGAGTACCAGCTTCTGTAAAGAAGTAGGCAACAAAACCTTGAAGAATTGAGACTTAGAGAGAGCTTCCACAATTGTAGCCATTATCAGAAAAGATGTTTATTAATGTGATGTTTGAGTTCAGATACAAGGAGCATGTTTGAGTGAACAATTGGGTTTTGAATGGAGATTGTAGTCATAGATCAATTCTTGATGGAATAAAAATACGAATAGGGCTCATAGCAAGTGTAGTTTTAACTGGAATTGTCATCGTGGAAGGAAACCAAATATAGAAGCCAGAAAGAGGAATGGTAGAGAATGAGGATACACCAGGCTAACATAGCGGCATTTTCCTCATCTCTCTCTCACCCCTTCTTTCCCTTCAGCACACGAACACATAGAGACATCAGCAACAACAGCAAGAGCGACAAGAACAACAACCATAATAAATTATTATGAACAAGATGTCTCTATATGGGTTTCCAGATCTCCACTCCAACTCGTCTCTTTCTAATCACAGCCCAATTAAGAACAATTGTTCACAGTCACTGTTAAAGAAACATATATGCTCAGATTATGAAAAGTTTTCATTTTCAGATACTGTTAAAGAAGCTGATTTCATGCATCTGATTGCAATCTTTGGCATGGTTTTTTTAACACAAAATGGGACTACTTCCAAACTAAGTATGCTGCATAGCATCCCCAGTTTCTTTCACTATTAGTGAAGCTTATTTCACAAACCTGATGGTCTTCTTAAGCTATTGTATGGTCCCATTTTCACCTCCTCTAAATCAGTACAATGTCATCTATACCAGGTTATGTGCCAAAATGGGGTTGGGCATACGATGCAAGGCCGACAAGTATTAGTTGTTTGTGAGTATGCAGTAGGATGCAGCTATGAACATGGGCTCATATCAAGTGTAGTATTACGGACAGTCATCGTGGAAGGAAACCAATTTAATATAGAAGCCGTATATGGAGCCAGAAAGAGGGATCGTAGAGAATGAGGATACACCAGGCTAACATAGCGGCATTTTCCTCATCTCTCTCTCATCCCTTCATTCTCTTCACCACACGCACACAAAGAGACATCAACAACAACAGCAAGAGGGGATTGGTCCAACAATAAGTGTAGATTATAATAAACGAGATGTCTCTATTTTGGGTTTCCAGATCTCCACTCCAGCCCTTTCTCTCTAATCACAGCCCACTTAAGAAACATAGACGAAATGCGACATAGACGACAGCCACAATGCAGACTCACAAACACTAGTACGTGTCTTTCATGCATTCAAGTAACATAATCTCTTTAAAAATACCAATTTCAAGACTTACCGATGTTTTTTGACAGTGGGCGGCGTGCTACCCTCACTCTCATATGTTTGCCTGCCACTATTATTTAGTGGCTGCTCATCCCCATGGCTCTCGTTGCCATCATTTATATTTACCCTCTTTCCACGCCTCGGCATGTTGTACCTGTCAAGGATCCGATAACTTGGTTCAAATGATAGTTTGGTTCAAATGACACTAAGCATAGTTTAATGTAAATAATACCAAGCAGTAGAAAATAGAAAGACAATTAAACCAGTGTATTAAATTCATAATGAACATATTCGAAATTACAGACATAATATTACAACAAGATTTAAGACATAAAATTACAGACATATAATAAACTTGCATAAAAAATCATGTAAACTACAATACGACATCTTCCAGTACATCGCCCTCTTCTCCATCCTTGCGGAGCCAAGTCCCGCAAATTCCAAGATCGGTTGTGTTTACATCAAACACAGGAAACTCAGAAGCAATGTAACTGTTCATGTCTTCACCGTCTTCATCGTCTGAAGTATCGCCCAGTTGGAATACATCTCTTGGTTGCATAGGGATAGCCACATACGATTTTGGCAGGGTTGGATCTGCAATGTAGAACACTTGTTGGACTTGGGATGGAAACACAAATGGCTCATGGCTAATGTGTGTACCGATGTGAATCAATTTTGAGAAGTTCACAACTGTGAAGCCAAGCTTGTCCTTGTTGTTAGCAAAATTCCTATCAAACTCAGCCCAATTCCCACGAAATAAGACAACACGGAAATGGCCAAAATAATTCAACTCAATGATATCCGTGAGCACTCCATAGTAGTCGAGATCCCCATCTACAGGCCTCGTGTCCGATTTGGAAGCATAACTTCTAGTCTTAGACGTCACTACCATTCCACTATTTTGAGACTTCAAATTAGATTCACGATCCTTAGTACGAAATCTAAAACCATTGAATATGTATCCTCCGTATCTTTTGGCCATCTGATAGGGACCTTTGGCAAGTACTTGTATTTCAGATGACGCACCTTCAGGACCCAAAGAATGTACCTATTAATTTTGCGCAAATCGTATCAACACCATAGAAAATATAGATATAATAAAGATTAACTTGCATAACTGTAATTCACCTACATGAGATTCAAACCACTTATGAAATTTTGCATTCATCAGCTTGTTTTGTTCACGTGGTGGTAGTCTTCTTGGTCTAGCCCTTCGTTTGATGTCCCTGACAAATTCGCTAAAAAAACAAGCAATTGAAATTAGGAATAAGAAAAGTATCAAAAATATCGAACTCCGCGGTTTTCACTGTATTCGATTTACATTTAAAAGCAACTTACTTTCGAAATGGTTCCACTGATGCATGATGGTCTAGCACATATCGATGTGCCTGTTCCCACGCTAAGCTATCGAGCTCAAATGCATCAACTTTACCAACAGTGGTGCCAGCGGTATCAAAAAGATATTGTGCACCATCAAGGTTGGAAATGTCTGGATTTCTACGTGGTCTACTGGAAGATGTCTCCACACCAGGCATATACCTGGAAAAAAAATGTGAGCACTCCTCTGATAGATATCCCTGGGCTATTGACCCTTCAGGATATGCTCTATTTTTCACATAACCCTTTAGCCGGTATAGGTACCTGAACATGTACAATTAATAAACTAGAGCGGATTAGGGGATTAAAAGAAATGAGCTTTTGAAAATTCAATTTCGTAAGATGAACGAATTATTTTACCTCTCAATGGGGTACATCCACCGATAGTGAACAGGACCACCGATTCTGGCTTCACCAGCAAGGTGGATTATCAAGTGAATCATAATAGTGAAAAACGATGGAGGAAATATCATCTCCATTTTACTAAGTGTCAATGCCGCCTGCTGCTCCAATTGGTCCAGATCTTCAACACGAAGCATTCTTGAGCAAATACCTTTATATATGCTACAAAGATCTTTCAGGACAGTAGTGACTTGCTCACACATTGAAGACCTTAGGGCCACAGGAAGGAGATCCTGCATTAGGATGTGGTAGTCGTGTGACTTTAGCCCCTGAAGCCTCTTCTCTTTAAAGTTGACACATTTTGCCATGTTAGAAGAATAGCTATCGGGGACTTTCAGTTCAAGTAGTACTTTGCAAAACAACTCCAACTCCGATTTTGACATTGAATAGATTGCAGGAGGTAGGAGCACTTTCCCGTTCGGCAATTCTTCTGGGTGCAACTCATGTCGGATGCCCATTGACTTCAAATCAAGTCGGCTCTTCAGATTGTCCTTTGTCTTCCGATCATCTCCCATAACTGTTCCTATACAATTCTCACCTATATTTTTGCCGATATGCATCACATCTAAATTATGTCTCAGTAAGTTGAATTCCCAATACGGCAACTTGAAGAAAATACTCTTCTTCTTCCATGCACCTAAACTCGTCAAGTTTTGATCCTCATCCTCGCCATATAGATCGGTCTCCTCATCTTGCTCCGGCCTTGCCCTTTTCTTGCCCTTTGTCCTGACTTCTGGTTCCTTTTCATATTTGAATTGATGACCATCTACCCGCCTCAAAATATCTGAACCAGAGGAAGACCCAGGAGCATGTTCCCACTCGTCGGTGCCATCAAATGTCGCTGCCTCTGCCCGAAATATATGTGTGTCAGGCAACCATCTCCTATGACCCATATAGCAAAACTTTCTGCCATTGTACAACCACCTTGAACTAGTTTGGTCAGCACAACATGGACATGCATAACGTCCTTTAGTACTATATCCAGATAAATTTGCATATGCTGGAAAATCATTGATTGTCCAAGACAACACGGCACGAAGAGAAAATGTTTCTTTAGCCACAGCATCATAGGTTGGAACACCCACCCACAACTTCTGAAGTTCATCTATTAACGGTTGTAGGTACACATCTATATCATTTCCAGGACCTTTCGGTCCAGGAACTATCATGGACAAAATAAATGAGGACTGCTTCATGCATTTCCAAGGCGACAAATTGTATGGTATCAACACAACCGGCCATATGCTGTATGTACTACTCATTTGCCTGAAAGGGTTGAAGCCATCACTAGCTAGTCCAAGTCTCACATTTCGAGGATCTTCCGCAAAATCAGGATATCTTTCATCAAATCTTTTCCAAGATTGAGAATCAGCAGGATGTCTAAGAATCCCATCATTAGTGCGGCCTTCAGCATGCCATTTCATATCAGAAGAAGTTTTCGTGGACATAAACAACCTTTGTAACCTAGGGATCAGAGGAAAGTAACGCAATGTTTTGGCAGGCTTCTTTTTCCTACTTTGCTTAGTAGATCCGCTGGCTCCCTCGTCTTGATTTGGTCTTTCTTTCCATTTCGAAGAACCACACACTTCGCAATTATCCAGACTTTCCTTACCACTCGTGAAAAGCATACAGTCATTTGGACATGCTGCTATCTTCTCATATCCTAGATCGAGAGAACTTAGGAATTTTTTGATTTTATAGGCTGAGTTTGGAATACAGATTTCAGGAAATGCTTCATTCAACAATTCAAGTAGCATAGTGAAGGACTTAGCAGACCACCCGTTTAAACATTTAATCTGAAATAGTCTGACAATGAATGAGAACTTAGAAAATTTGGTGCAGTCGCGGTACAACGGGATACTAGCATCTTCAAGTAACTTAGCGAAGGATTCTTGCTGCTTATTATTTTCATGGGTGGGGCCAGACATTTCCTCGTCCACCCCACCACCAATCTGGTTTGTTTCTATTGACTCATTGTGAACTTCGGTTGTTGGGTCATTGGTGTGGAAAGGAACATTATGATTCCCCATGGCATCTTGTAACAAAGCATGCATCTCATCGGGAACGCTTAAGTCTTCGTTCACTAAGGGCTCAGCCTCATTTTCTAATACAACCGGACGAACAGGAGCTGCCGTATGATCCTCTCCATGACAAAACCACCTTGTGTACCCTTGAAGAAAACCGTTGACAGCCAAGTGTGTATGTACTACGTCACATGTCCTCAGCATACAATTTGTACAGCGAAGGCATGGACAAAGGATTAGGTTGGGATCACGGGAATGTCGTTTGGCAAAGATAATAAAATCTTTAATACCATCACGGTACTCCTTGGATAATCGTGGTTTACTAATCCAACTTCTATCCATTATATCAATAGCACACAGTCTGAAATTAAAATTTTATATATTAAATAGTAATAACAGTAAAAGGCATTTTGTATATTAAATTTCACCTATTTGAAAATCATCCCTAGCTGCAAATAAATGAACGATATAATCTCTAACTGTAAAATAAAGAAATTGTGGCTCCAAAAAATGTACAAAAAAAAACTAATTCTTAATACAATCTACTCTATTCACCAAACCCTAAACGGCCTTTTGTGGAAATGATCACAACCACCTTAGACGGTATTTTATCACACACCCTGTGTTCGAGCATAAAAAAAAATCGACTATAGTCTCCCCTGTATTTGGCTTTCCGTTCAAGGAGATGATGATGGTAAAGGGTATTTTGCTGATGAAGAGGAATCGGCCGAATAATGAGTGCGTCCTGTTGTAACTACGGTAACAAGAAGATCTGATGACTCATGAACTATTCTGTTCATGACTACTAATAATCACTTATCTCATAATAATAATAATAATAATAATAATAATAATAATAATAATAATACTAAACAAAAGAAACAGTAAAAGAAAAATTAAAATGTCTAGTATGTAAGCATATATTTTGCAGACTGAACCAATTGTTGTACATAGCCGGAGAATTTTGGCATAGAGCTATAGCATCCTCAGTTCACAGTGAACCCAGTTTGGTCAAAAAAACATGCCAAAATGACAATCAGATGCAGGGGATAAGCTTCAATTAATTAACAGTGAAAGAAACTGGGGATGCTATGCAGCATACTTAGTTACGAAGTGAACCCATTTTGTTAAAAAACCATGCCAAGGATTCCAGTCAGGTTACTTTAACAGTATCTGAAAATGAAAAATTTCCCATTATCTGAGCTTATATGTTGCTCTACTACTTCTTCATCCCAACTAAATCTAAAACCCAATTGTAGCCGCATATCCGGCAGGAGGATTTTGGCATACGTACCTATACCATCCTCAGTTCACAGTGAACCGATTTTGGTAAAAAAAACATGCCAAGATGACAATCAGATGCATGAAAATAAGCTTCACTAACAACAAAAAAAGAAAATGGGGATGCTAGCAGCATACTTAGATTGGAAGTTAACCCATTTTCGTATAAAAAACCATGCCAAAGATTGACAATCAGGTTACTTTAACAGTATTTGAAAATGATAAATTTTCCATTATCAGAGCTTATATGTTGCTATACTACTTCTTCAACCCAACTAAATCTAAAACCCAATTGTTGTGCGTATCCGAAGGATTTTGGCATACGTACCTATAGCATCCTCAGTTCACTTAGTCTGGAAGTGAACCTATACAAACTGGGGATGCTATGCATGCAGCATACTCATTTTGGAAGTGAACCCATTTTGTGTAAAAAAACCATGCCAAAGATTGCAATCAGGTTACTTTAACGGTATCTGAAAATGAAAATCTCCCATTATCTGAGCTTATATGTTGCTCTACTACTTCTTTAGCCCAACTAAATCTAAAATCCAATTGTTGTGCATATCCGGCCGCAGGATTTTGACATACGTACCTATAGCATCCTCAGTTCACAGTGAACCCATTTTGGGTAAAAAACAATCATGCCAAGAAGACAATCAGATGCATGAAATCAGCTTCATTAACAGTGAAAGAAAACGGGTATGCTATGCAGCATACTTAGTTTGGAAGTGAACCCATTTTGTGTTAAAAAACCATGCCAAAGATTGCAATCAGGTTACTTTAATAGTATCTGAAAATGAAAATTTCCCATTAACTGAGCTTATATGTTGCTCTACTAATTCACTGTGCCCAACTAAATCTAAAACCCAAGTGTGGTGCATATCCGGCCAGAGAATTTTGGCATACGTACCTATACAATATCCTCAGTTCACAGTGAACCCATTTTGGGTAAAAAAACAAACATGCCATGAAGACAATCAGATGCATGAAATCAGCTTCATTAACAGTAAAAGAAGATGAAAATTTCCATTATCTAAGCATATATTTTTCTATTAATTCTTCATCTCAACTAAACCGTTCATGCTAAGGAAATCGAACACGTAACAGGCATATATTTTTCATTATCTAAGCATATATTTTTCTTGCCAAACTGAAAAAAGCTGCCTTTTTTGGAAAATAAGGGAAATCAAGAGATCATACCGAAGAGAGAGGGAGGGAGCGGGGCGACGAGGGCGGGGGCATAGGAGAGAGAGAGAGAGGGGGCGACCGCCGATTCACCTCCAGATCGAGAGAGGGAAGAACGAAATCGAAAAGGACGAAGGGAATAAGGGACGATTTCGAATGGTCGAAGGCCGTCGAAGAGGACGAAGCGGCGGAGGCAAACGCGCGGGAAATAGAGCAGGGAAGGAGGGAAAGGAAGCGCCTTTTTTCCCTCTTTTTTTTTTTGGGGTAATGGGTAAATGGCGAGCGAACGATTAGGGTTCGCGGGTTTTATTCCCAGTTATTCACCGGCGTTTTAATTGGAAACGCCGGTGAATGTGCCAGTATATTCGCCGGCGTTTATAATAAAAAACGCCGGTGAATAATAAACTTCACCGGCGTGTTCAGCTAAAACGCCGGTGAATACTAACATTCACCGGCGTTTTAAATCGACCGCCGGTGTATGACCATCCCATCTGGCGCCCAATTCCTACTGGCTCCCTACCCCGGCGCTACTAGTAAAACGCCGGGGAATAATCGCCGGGAAAGCTACTTTCTTTTGTAGTGATAGTTTTGGAGTTGGACGTGCAGTGTACGTGTTTACAAGTAAAATTGAAGTTGTATGTGCAACATATGTGTTTGTTTGGTATTTCAAAAAATTAGAAAATTTGTTTTGCACGTTTAAATAGGTGAAATTTTGTTTGTTCATTTATTTTTGTTGTAATTAATGGAATAGTTGGAAATGCACGTGCAACGCACGAATTTGTATGTTGAAAAATTACAAGTCCAACTCTCTTATTATATATATATATATATATAAAGAGATTAGAAAATGAAAAAACGATTGCTTCAAATGAAGATAACATTTATAATGAGTCAAGGCTTAATATTTGTAACTCTCTCTCTCTCTCTCTCTCTCTCTCTCTCTCTCTCTCTCTCTCGTTATATATATCTAGTTCTATATCTATGCCCATATGTATACCTAATTCAATTTCCTTATCAATTTGATATGGGTAAAATCCGAGCCACACAATCTTAGTGTGCATCTCAAAGCTTTCAAGAATATTATAATTATTTCACATCAACAGCAGACCGATTAGAAGAACTTGGGCCATATTTAGGTCCATTAGCTCTGCCAGATGCACAATTTTGTCTTACTTACTGTCACGCCCTCGCTTCCCATTATACGGAAACACGGGCATACAACTGAGGCTCAGTGAATGATGGGTACATCATCCATAAGCTGTAACAGTTTAACTTAACAATATGAAAGATGACAATAACCACACAAGCAATAAAGTATCACATAAACATGAATAATCTATGAAGTGTTTCATACATAACCAACGTCTGGAAAGTAAATAACTTCGGTTCAACAAAGCCCGAATTACTAAGTTTGCAGTAAACAAATAGATTTGAGAATAAAAACATAAGCAAGTAAAAGCATGGTGGAATCCATCTCCATTCTTCAGAACACCTGATCACTGATTTTTTCTGGCAATTCTCTCCCACTCCTGTAAACCGTCTCGAGTTGAGGAAGGAGAACACCCGTTAGAGCAAGTAACGGGCCCAAGTAGTACAAGCAAGTAGGTAACAAGAACAAGAATATAGCAAAACTAATTACAGGTTCAAAACTTGCATGAACCAATTAAATTTTCAATCATGGAAAACGGGGCGTGACAGTAAGTAAGCCAAAATTGTGTATCTAGCTGAGCTGATGGACTAAAATATGGACCAAGTTCTTCTAATCGGCCTGCTGTTGATGTGAAATAACTATAATATCTTTGAAAGCTTTGAGATGCACACTGAGATCGTGCGGCTCGGATTTTATACATATCAAATTGATAAGGAAATTGAATTAGGTATACATATGGGCATAGATATATATAATGAGAGAGAGAGAGAGTGTTACAAATATTAAGCCTTGACTCATTATAAATGTTATCTTCATTTGAAGCAATCGGAGAGAGTTACAAATATTAAGACTAGACTGATTATAAATGTTATCTTCATTTGAAGCAATCGTTTTTCATTTTCTAATATATATAGTTAAAAATATTAATATAATTTTTAATGATCAAATCGCTAATGTAATACTAAGAGCATCTACAGTTGTTTGCAAAATTTTCAATTTATCCATATATTAGCAATTTCGACTCTGCAATCGTTTGCTATTTATTCATATTTTGGTAAAATCGCTACAGTACAATGCTATATTTGAGAGCAGATATGAGAATATGAATATTATAGCGGACGGATCTGCAAGATCCGTCCCAAAAAAAATTAAACTTTTTTTATATCGGGCGGATCTTGAAGCACCGTCCCAATTATATATTTTTTTTTCACTTCTAACCTTGGACAGATGGATTTTCAAGATCCGTTCCAAATTAAAATTTAAAAAAAAATTATATGGGACGAAACTTGACGCTCCGTCCCAACAATAATTTTTTTTTTCACTTCTTCACCTTGGATGGATCTTCATCCGTCCAATGTTTTCTTTTTTTTAAACATTTTTTAATTATTAAAATAATTAAAATATTCAAATTAATTATTAAAAAATGCCTATAATTTTTTTTCTCGAAGGACGGATCTTAGAGTTCCGTCCGATCATAAAAAAACATTCTTCTATAATATAGCATTTCACCACTGCAGCAAACATCCAATTTCTATATGTATAATATACATTTTGCCATTTTTTTGCAATCACGACTGTGGATGCTCTAAGTCTCATCCAAATCTTATTAGCCGCCAAGAGCGTATCTGAGTTTCACGGTGCCCTAAGCAAATTCTCAAATGAGGCCTTTTGCAAGGTGACAAAAATAATAATGACAATTATTTAAATGCAAACAAACCTCGAGCATTGGAGAAAAAACTATTTATATGAAAACAAATTTTATATGCTTCAAAATAATATTTAATTGATAACGTACGCTTTTTATATGAAAAGTCTTGTGGCCAAAAGAAACTCGGACAAACTCTAACAACAAAAACGAAATATGTTATCTCAAAGAAGTAAATATGATATATTAGAGAACACGATCAAAATAAAATAATGATGAATATATGTATATGAGAATATTAGTTGGAAGCTTAAAATGTAGAATAACCATATGTACTTGAAGATTTGGTTTGAAATTTATCATTAACAAGTAAATATGATATACCATAAAACATTGAAAAACTTTCAAAGAGTGACATACATGAGCTAAGTGAAAAATAATATTAAATTCATTAAATGGTAAAATGACATGTATGGCTATGTGAAAAATAATTAGTTTTAAAAATAAAATGATTGAAAATTTAATTGGCTCATGCAAGTTTTAAACCTATGACCTTCACATTACCAGCACAACACTATAACCAACTAAGCTAATAAGCCAACTATTAATGCCAGTAATTTACACATGAGATGCACGTCTTAATAAATACAGTTTTTTAAAGTAAAGACTCAGTCGAAATCTAGGTTTGAACCTAAGACCTCCTTTATAATAGTTATGCTTGTACATTGTACATGTTGATAGATTGACAAACAACACTAAAGCTTTCTCCCTTTATAATATTAGAGATTAGAGATAATGTAATTATATCAGAAAATATTATATTTTACTTTTTAACATTGTAAATACTTAAAATATGCAGCCTAGCAGTTGCTTGTGCTGTTTGGGCCCAGATCCACCCTTGTTAGCTACCTTGGATCTTATTTAAAAAGACAAAATTAAAATGAGTTTGCGTTGTAGTCGTTAAAACCCAAATTATGGGTGAGACGACAGTAATTTACACGTGAGATGCACGTCTTAATAAATACAGTTTTTTAAAGTAAAGACTCAGTCGAAATCTAGGTTTGAACCTAAGACCTCCTTTATAATAGTTATGCTTGTACATTGTACATGTTGATAGATTGACAAACAACACTAAAGCTTTCTCCCTTTATAATATTAGAGATTAGAGATAATGTAATTATATCAGAAAATATTATATTTTACTTTTTAAGATTGTAAATACTTAAAATATGCGGCCTAGCAGTTGCTTGTGCTGTTTGGGCCCAGATCCACCCTTATTAGCTACCTTGGATCTTATTTAAAACGACAAAATTAAAATGAGTTTGCATTGTAGTGTTAAAACCCAAATTATGGGTGAGACGAAAGATCTCAGAAATATATATATATATATATATATATATATATATATATATACACACTACTATAATGGGAGAAGGCCTTAGTCCTTAACCCGACCCGTGCAACGCACGTGTTGGTAATTTTTTTTTTTTTTGCCCTTTTCATTCCCCCCACCAAAAAAAAATTCCCCCACGTGCAAATCACGTAATTTTTTTTTCACTTTTCGTTCCCCCTCAAAAAAAAAATCCCACCTGCAAAGCACGTGTATAATACTAGTATATATATAAATGCATTGAAGTGAGGGACAAAGGAAAAAAAATAATTAAAAATAATAATAATAATAAAAGAAGGCACAAAAGGACCAAAAAAATAAAATAAAATAAAATAATAAAAAAATAAAAATAAAAATAAAAACCTTGAAAACTGCCAAATGCCTTGGACGAAAGATAATCTTCCGTCCTAGGCAATTTGGCCTTTTGCACAATTGGTCTTGGACGGTACATAATGTACCGTCCATCAAATTTTTTTTTTAATTTAATTAATCGGACGGAATATGATCATCCGTCAGTCGAATTCGTCGTATACTGAATTGAAGCGACTGTGTTTTGTTTACCGTCCCACGTTTCAGACGAAAGATTATCTTTCGTCTCATTTAACGGACGAAAGATAATCTTTCGTCAGCTCTAATTTGGCATTTGCCAAACCGTCTTCTATATTTGGCATGCTCCTGTTCATGCGACACCCAAATTTTGGATATTTTCCAGACGACTACAGCGACTTTTTCTATTTTTTCCATATTTTGGATATTTAGCAGACGACTACAGATGCTCTAAATGTGCAAACATTTGCATAACTATCTGTACACGAAACAATGAAAATCCTACAATTCAGAGTCTACTAAATCATTTGACGAATAATCTCTCCACTTTTATCAAACAAATTATATATCGCTATCTTTCTGTTTAATTTATTTAGGAAAACCGATAGAAAGAAAAGAAAAATAGATTTATTAACTATCTTTAGTAAAGCCGCAATAGAAACAACTTTGGTTTAACAACTTATTTTTATTGATAAAGATGCAGTGCTGGATCCAGAAATTTTAGCATGTGGGGTCCGAATAAAATATGCAAATATATGTTAAAAATGAAGCAATTTTTTCTGTATAAATAGCTTAGATATCTGTTGTTTTAACCCTTTTTTTTCCAAAGTATATGTCGCTTTCGGTTTTTTACTTTTCAATATAATGCCTTTACATTCTCAATCTTTTAGTAATTAACTTTTAAAGTATGCCTGCTCGTTGACATCTCCGGTGTTTGCTGTGTTTCCGCCGTTTCGCCACTAGAGTGTAGGATAATGGCTCGATTCTGGTTCAGATTATTTTGGAGTATCTGCAGCAAATGAAAGTTACAGTATATCAGTCGACTGAATTGGAGGATCAGGCGACTGTCCAGAGAAGTTTCAAAGGCTTGGGATACAGCAGCAGCAGTCGACTGCCCAGTCGACTGCCCTGAACAAGACCAGTCGACTGGTAATTGGACCAGTCGACTGTCGGCAGGTTTTGGATCCAAAATAGGCCCAATTCGAAAAGGCCCAATAGTTTCCCTATAAATACACCCGTTAGGGTTTTGTAAATAGTAACACCTTATTCGAATTTTGCAGCCGTCATCTCTTGTAAACTTTGTTTTGCCCATTGTTGAGAATAGCAAGAAGAACCCCAACCGCCCCTTGTGGATGTAGGCATCGTTTTGCCGAACCACGTAAATCTTGTGTTCCTGTGTTGCTTGCTTTTCTGTGTTTCTTTCGCTGTTTCTCTCTTTGATTCCGCATTGGTTAGTTTGATTGTTGGTTTGATTTGTATTCTACACAACAAGTGGTATCAGAGCTGTTGGTTCGACCTAGAGGGAGATGGCGGGTGATGCAGATGCAACCAAGGATGTTGTGGGATCAAGTTCGTCCAGAACAACGATTCACAACGCAAAATTTGAAGTTAAAAAATTTGATGGGACAAACAATTTCGGGATGTGGCAATGTGAGGTGTTGGATGTTCTTGTTCAACAAGAACAAGATGTTGCTATGGAAGTAGAAAAACCAAAGGATATGTCCGAAGCAGATTGGAAGAAGTTGAATCGAGTTGCGTGTGGGACTATTCGGCTCTTTATTGCGAAGGCTCAGAAGTACGATTTGATGAGGGATACCATTGCTGCGGTGTTGTGGAAGAAGCTCGAAGACAAATACATGAGGAAAAGTTTGGAGAATCGGCTGTATTTGAAGAAGAGACTTTTTCGCTTCACCTATACGGAAGGTATGTCTATGAATGCTCATGTTGAATCATTTAATAAATTATTGGCTGATTTGTTAAATTTGGATGAGCAAATTAAGGATGAAGATAAAGCCCTAATTCTGTTGAATTCATTACCCGAAAGTTATGATCATTTAGCAACTACTTTATTATATGGAAAAGATACTGTGAAATATGAAGATGTTGCAAATGCTCTGTTGAATAATGAAACTAGGAGAAGGGACAAAATGGTTGATAGAGAAACTTCTGAAGCATTGATTGTAAGGGGCAGGACTGAGACCAGATCTGAGTCCAAATCTGGAAAAAAGGGAAACAAATCTCGTTCCAAATCGAGAGGAGTTTCGAAGGACAGGAAAATACCGGCCAAAGATGAATGTGCTTTCTGTCATGAAAGGGGGCATTGGAAAAAGGATTGTCCAAAGCTACGAAATAAAGGAAATTCGACTGCAAATGTGACTGTTGATAATTTAGATAGTGGCGAGGATTTTTCTTTTGCACTTGCTTCTAGTCCCTCACTTTATCAAGAGGTATGGTTTCTTGATATAGCAGCCTCCTATCATATGTCTTGGAAAAAGGAGTGGTTTACTTCTTTGGAGTATATGGATGGTGGTGTAGTTTTGATGGAAAATGATGCACCTTGTAAGAAGGTAGGAATCGGGAAGATTGAATTGCTAATGCACGATAGTCTTATTAGAGAGCTTTCAGATGTATGGTATGTTCCAGATTTGAAAAAGAATCTGATTTCACTAGGTGCTTTGGAGGCCAGTGGATTGAAATTTGCTAGTGAAGGTGGCATTCTGAAGGTGACTAGCGGATCATTCGTGGTGATGAAAGGACAAAAAAAAAGGAACTTGTTTTTCTTGCAGGGAAAGACATATTTGGGTGAGGCTGCCAGTGTAACTGAAAGGCCTAAACAGGTTGTTCCCGACTCTACTAGGTTGTGGCATATGCGACTCGGGCATGCAGGAGAAAAGGCCTTGCAGGGGCTTGTGAAGCAAGGGTTGCTTAAGGATGCTAAATGGTGCAAGTTGGAATTTTGTGAACATTGTGTTTTGGGTAAGCAAACTAGGGTGAAATTTGGTACAGCTGTACATCAGACAAAGGGTATCCTCGATTATGTGCACACAGATGTTTGGGGCCCTACTCAGACACCTTCTATGAGTGGTAGACACTGGTTTGTTACTTTTGTTGATGATTACTCCAGACGAGTTTGGGTATATACCATGAAGCACAAAGATGAAGTTTTGACATTGTTCACAAGTTGGAAGAAGAAAGTTGAAAATCAGACTGGTAGGAAGATTAAGGTTCTGAGGTCAGATAATGGAGGGGAATATAAGAATGATCCGTTTCTGAAATTGTGTGAAGATGAAGGGATCCAGAGGCACTTCACAGTTAGGAAGACTCCACAGCAAAATGGGGTTGCAGAAAGGATGAACAGAACCTTACTTGAGAAGGTGAGACGTATGTTAACACAGTCTGGATTGAAGAAGACATTTTGGGCAGAAGCTGTTGTATATGCAAGTCACATTGTCAACCGTTTACCATCAGCAGCCCTTGAAGGCAAAACGCCTATTGAGGTATGGAGTGGTAAACCTGCATCTGATTATAGTTTTTTGCATATATTTGGTTGTCCTGCTTATTTTCATGTAACTGAAACTAAACTTGATGCAAGAGCCAAAAAGGCTATATTTGTTGGTTTTAGTACTGGTGTCAAAGGTTACAGGTTGTGGTGTCCAGAACAGAAGAAGTTAGTAATCAGCAGAGATGTGACTTTTGATGAGACCAGCATGATTAGCTCGGGACAGTCGACTGGTGGTATAGGACAGTCGACTGGTGAGCAGCAGAAGAGTGGGACAGTTCTCCAACAGGTGAGTAGCAGAATCTCGGGACAGTCGACTGGTGTACAGGAGCAGTCGACTGGTGGTCTAGAACAGCAGAAGAGCGGGAGCTCGGGATAGTCGACTGTTGGCAATAACCAGTCGACTGGTAGGAGAGTTCTCCAACAGGTGGAGTTAGAAAAGTTGTCAGTTGAAAATCCTGTTCCTGTCCAAGATGAAGATGATGTGGTTCATACTGAGAATGATGAAGAAGTTCCTATCCAGCAGGAAGAATCAATTACAGTAAGAAGGCAAAGAAGAGATATCAAACGACCGTCTCGTTTTACAAATACAGTTGCATTTGCTCTTCCCATTGTGGATGATGAAGTTCCCTCCAACTTCAAAGAAGCTACTACAAGTTCAGAAAATGCAGATTGGAAAGTTGCTATGGATGAAGAGATGAACTCTCTTCATAAGAATAAGACTTGGGATCTAGTGTAACTACCAAAGGGGAAGAAAGCAATTGGTTGCAAGTGGGTGTATACGAAGAAAGAAGGTCCAAAAGGCAGTGTTCGGTTCAAGGCTAGACTAGTTGCAAAGGGGTATGCTCAACAGGAAGGTATTGACTATAATGAAGTGTTCTCTCCGGTTGTGAAGCATCCTTCTATTCGGATTTTGTTGGCATTGGTAGCACAGTTTGATCTTGAATTGACACAGATGGATGTGAAGACTGCGTTCTTACATGGGGATCTAGATGAAGAAATTTATATATCGCAGCCAGATGGGTTCAAAATTGCTGGGAAGGAAAGTTTTGTTTGCAAATTGAAGAAGTCTCTCTATGGGTTGAAGCAATCTCCAAGGCAGTGGTATTTGAGGTTTGATCAGTTTATGAAGGTGCAGAGATATTCCAGAAGTGAGTTTGATCATTGTGTCTACTTCAGGAAGTTGCAGGATGGTTCTTTCATATATCTGTTATTATATGTGGATGACATGTTGATTGCCTCTAAAAATGCTAAGGAGATTCAAAATTTGAAGAATCAGTTGAGTTCTGAGTTCGAGATGAAGGATCTTGGTGAAGCCAAGAAGATACTTGGGATGGAGATAGCTAGAGACAGGGCAAAGGGCATAGTGAGTTTGACACAGAAGCAATATTTTTTGAAGGTGCTGAAACGGTTTGGTATAGATGAAAAAACTAAACCGGTCAGTACACCCTTAGCCCCTCATTTCAGAATTAGTGCTTCTCAGTCTCCAAGTACAGATGAAGAGAGACAGTATATGGCGAATGTACCTTACACTATTGTGGTTGGCAGTTTGATGTATGCCATGGTGTGTACTCGACCAGACATCTCTCAGGCGGTGAGTATGGTTAGTCGATATATGCATGATCCAGGCAAAGAGCATTGGCAAGCAGCTAAATGGATTTTGAGGTACATAAGTGGCACCACAGATGTGGGTTTGAAATTTGAAAAGGATGACAATATTAGCAGGTTATTGGTTAGATATGTTGATTCTAACTATGCAGGTGATCTAGATAAGAGGCGGTCTACTACAGGCTATTTGTTTACTATGGCTAGAGCACCTATAAGTTGGAGGTCAATTTTGCAGTCCACTGTAGCGTTGTCTACTACTGAGGCTGAATACATGGCGGTTGCTGAGGCCATGAAGGAAGCCATTTGGATACATGGACTTTTGAAGAGCTTGGGAATTCATCGAGAGAAGGTGGAGGTACACTGTGACAGTCAGAGTGCTATTCATTTAGCGAAGAACCAAGTTCATCATTCGAGGACCAAACATATTGATGTTCGTTATCATTTTGTGCATGATTTGATAAAGGATGGTGATATTCAGTTGGTGAAGATTGGAACAGCTGATAATCCTGCTGATATGTTGACCAAAGTCGTTGGGGCAGCCAAGTTCAAGCATTGCATGAACCTGGCTAATATTTTGCATGTTTGATAATTTGGCATGGGCGGTTGGGATAGTGCTTTGCTATTGGTTTGTTTAGTGTGTGATATCATACTAAGATGGAGTTTGGGTGTTTTGTTGCATTTGGTGATGAGCAGTTGTTTTTGGAGTATTTGTGGAGATTGCTTGGGCTACTTGGAAGATTTCACCAAGGTGGAGATTGTTGGATACTTGGAAGATCTCGCCAAGGTGGAGATTGTAGGATAATGGCTCGATTCTGGTTCAGATTATTTTGGAGTATCTGCAGCAAATGAAAGTTACAGTATATCAGTCGACTGAATTGGAGGATCAGGCGACTGTCCAGAGAAGTTTCAAAGGCTTGGGATACAGCAGCAGCAGTCGACTGCCCAGTCGACTGCCCTGAACAAGACCAGTCGACTGGTAATTGGACCAGTCGACTGTCGGCGGGTTTTGGATCCAGAATAGGCCCAATTCGAAAAGGCCCAATAGTTTCCCTATAAATACACCCGTTAGGGTTTTGTAAATAGTAACACCTTATTCGGATTTTGCAGCCGTCATCTCTTGTAAACTTTGTTTTGCCCATTGTTGAGAATAGCAAGAAGAACCCCAACCGCCCCTTGTGGATGTAGGCATCGTTTTGCCGAACCACGTAAATCTTGTGTTCTTGTGTTGCTTGCTTTTCTGTGTTTCTTTCGCTGTTTCTCTCTTTGATTCTGCATTGGTTAGTTTGATTGTTGGTTTGATTTGTATTCCGCACAACATAGAGTCCCTCTAGACTGTTAGTGGATTTGGATGTCGTTATGGTGGTTATTTTATTCCAGTTTTCGTGGATCGTTAGCTCGTATCTCTGAGCCTTTTGCTTCGCTCTCTGGTTCCGGGATGGTATTGCTTTGCTGTGATTTAGGCCCTCAGTGTTGATACTTGTTATTGTATTTCTTTTTTATTCGTTTATTTCTGTTTTACCTCTTATAAAACCCTTGACGCTTATTTGTATTATTACTGTTTTATTGATTAATATATTTTTGATGGCTGGAGCCTTTTGGCTCTATCCGATTCATCAAAAAAAAAAAAAAAAACTTTTAAAGTACACTACCAATTGTCCCTTTAACAGCTTATTTTTTTTACTCTCCGCGACCAAGGAGAAAATCAAATAAAATGTCATCCCGTAACTATATTTCATTCAAAATTTTGGAAGCTGAGGGGGTATTAGTTTTTTGGTATGTGCATAGTATTGAGAGGTGACAATCTTAATGGTGCCCGTACGAAAAAAATAGACCACATCATCTTTAAAAAGTAGAATACATTCAACAAAAATAATGTCTCTTTGAAAAACATATACATTTGCGTAAAAAAAAGAAACGCATTTTAAGATACATTAGCAAAAAAGAAAATGTCATCCAAGAGAATAATTTTTTTCATATCAACCCTCAAATCTTTGCTATTTCTATATTTCCAAAATGACTTCTGAATATTTCCGTATTCTCACCTCGAATTCATGTAGTGGTTCTTCCTGAGGTCGTTTCACCTTCTCCCTCTATTAAGGCTAAGAGTTCTTCCTCCCAGTGGCCTGCGTGGGAAGTGAATCCTAATTTTGCCTCAGATTGGGAGCAATTCCAGCAGTTAGCTCACTTTCCTACTCCGAAAAAGTCGGACCCGGCCTTTTCTCCTTCTAAGGGTGTTCCCAAACCCTCTTCCAAGGGAACTGATTGGACCGAACAGGACTCCCTCTTATCGGAGGAGGAAGCGGAATTGGATAAGGGCCAATCTAAGAAGGTATGTGTTTTATTTTCAATGTCGTACTCTTCCATGTCTTATTACTTTATTTCGTATTGCACTTTTAAGATTGCACAAGCGGTTTCTCATTTTTACGTCAGCTCCTTCATCCATTTTACTAGTTACATCTATTGGTTTAAACCGTTTATTTCTGAATCCCTTAAATGGACTTCCATTTCTCTTGCCTTGAAGGCTCAAGCTCTTATGGTCTCTCTTTCTAACTTCCCCGCTAAGCCCGCTTTCTTTTCTTCTATTTTAAGCCCCGGCTTGGATGAGGTTTCTTTTTCCTCTCCTTTACCCACAATTGTGGGTACTCAACGGGACATCTCCTTGGCATCCCGGGAGGAGTATGATGTAGCATCTGATGTTCCTCATTCTCCTCTGACTAAACATCGATTCATTAGGTCTAGTGCCCGTCTTTTAGCTAAGCAAGCGCGTTTGACGGCCTCGTTAGGCTCGCCTATTATTAGCATATCGCCTAATTCCCCCCTCCAGCATCCCTTGCATTATCAATCTTCGCTGGCTACCCATAACAAGCTAGAGTCTATTTACTTTCCCATTTTTGATTCATTGTCCAACTCCGAGTTGGCAGCCTCAGCTCACAATCTTGGTTTCATTATAGACTCTTCAGATTCTTCTCCTCTTCTCTCTATTAGGAGAAAGGAACTCTCGAGAGTTTTGGAGCACCGTGTTTTTAATGATTAGTGTCTCCTGGAACATTCGCGGGCTGCATTGCCCTTCTAAGCAAAGGGCGATTTTTGATTTAATTTCTACTTCTCGTTGCGACCTTATTTCCATCCAAGAAACCAAATTGGAATCTCCTTCCCCTTCGACCTTTCGTGCATTGGGTGGATCCATTATCTCCAAATGGATCTCCTTGGATGCGATTGGTACCAGTGGTGGTATCCTTGTGGGCTTCAGAGAAGCTCTATTTTCTCTGGTCTCGATTCAACGTTTGAACTTCTTTCTGATCTTGAAACTTCTTTGGATTCCTGTTGACTGCCACCTTACAGTCATCTCGGTTTATGGCCCTTCCACTCCTGATAGACGTCCTCTTTTCTGGCACAAATTTCTATCTTTACAACAATTTTCCTCTGGTCTCTGTTTCTATTGTGGTGACTTCAATGTCACGCGATTTTCCTCCGAAAGATCGAACCCAGGTTCATCTTACTCCCAATCTTGTATATTCAATGACTGCATCCGTGATCTCCATTTAGTTGACCTTCCGATCTCCGGGAGATCCTTCACTTGGTCTAACCAACGTGAGCTCCCCTCTTTTGCCAAGCTTGATCGTTTTTTAGTCTCGCATCCTTGGATGGCACGATTTCACCAATCATTCGTTTAGGCCCTACCCAATCCCTCCTCGGACCACGTTCCGATCATGCTTCATTCCAATTTTCGATTCCATTACCAACACAAATTTCGTTTCGAAAAGTTTTGGTTAGAAGATCAACTCTTCGTCAACCTAGTGTCTGATTGCCTTGCGGCCGTTTCTGGCTCATCTGGGCTGGGCAATATTCTTCTTAAAATGCATGCCATCAAGTATGGATGCAAAATCTGGCGTTACGAGAGGCACCGTAATAACACTTTCCTCAAAGACTTCCTTTTGCAATCCATTGCTTCCATCGATAAGATGGAAGAAATAGGCCCTATTTCCGAGTCTTGTCGATTGGAACGCCTTTCTTGCAAGCAAGAGTACGCGGATATCCTCCATCTAGACCATATTAAATGGGCACAAAGAGCTCGGGTTAAATGGATGAAGGTGGGTGACGCGAACACTGCTTTTTTCCATAACTTTGCCTCTCATAGACAGCGTTGTAATCGTATTTCTTCGCTATCAGTTCAGGGTTTCAACCTTTATTCTGATGAATCCATTCATCAAGAATTTCTCTCCTTTTATAAAGCTCTTATTGGAACGCAGAAACATCGTTCGATCGAGCTAGACTGGGCTCGCCTATATGGCAATCAAGTTCCCGATCTTTCTTCCCTTGAGGACCCCTTCTCCCTGGAGGAAATTAAATCGGCCGTTTTTTCTTTAAAGAGCGACTCGGCGCCTGGGTCCGACGGTTTTCCCGCTTTCTTTTTTCAAAAATTTTGGGACCTGCTCAAAGCAGACCTTCTCAAAATGTTTCAAGACCTTCACCAAGGGGATTTCTCTTTTGAGCGCATTAACTACGCTCACATTGTGCTTATTCCTAAATTAGTTGGGGCGCACCTGGTTTCGGAGTTTAGGCCTATTAGTCTCATTAACACTTCATTTAAAATCATTATGAAAGTTCTTTCTGCTAGGCTGAGTGCGGTCATTCCGCCGTTAATCGATTCTGCCCAATCTGGCTTCATCAAAGATCGGTTCATTCTTGACAGTGTCGCATCGGCTCAGGAAATCATTTCCTTCTGCCATAGAACGCACTCGGAAGGCATCCTTCTCAAGCTCGATTTTCAAAAGGCTTACGATAACGTTAACTGGGACTTCCTTTTGGACATTCTGTCCAACCGGGGATTCGGTGCCAGATGGATTTCTTGGATAAAATCCAGTCTTTATTCTGGTACCTCCGCATTATTCATCAATGGCTCAGAGGGCCATAAAATCAAAATCAGATGTGGGCTCCGTCAAGGAGACCCGCTTTCTTCTCTTCTGTTCTCTCTAGTGGCTGATGTCTTTAGTAGACTACTAAGAAATGCGTGGGAGCTGAATATGATTGAAGGTCTAGGTAGCTCTCCCTCTTTTGAGGGAGTACTCAACCTCCAATATGCGGATGATACCATCATATTCACCAAACCGAACACCCACTCCCTTCGTAATCTTAAACTACTCATTTACTGTTTTGAAATGGCGTCCGGATTATCCATCAATTTTCAAAAATCCTCTGTTCTGTGGTTGGGTGGTACTCCTAATCGCCAAGCTGAGGTGTCCAATTTCTTTAATTGTCCCGTTGCTGCCTTCTCGATTACTTACCTTGGCATACCGCTTCGCTGGGGGAGGCTTCATAGATCGGATTGGCTCCCCCTCATTGACAGAGTTGAGGCCAGACTCAATGTCTGGTCGAGTAAGCTTTTGTCTAGAGGAGGCAGACTGACTCTTATTAATTCTGTCATCTCGGCCATGCCACTTTATTTCATGTCTTTCTACTTCTTGCCATCCTGGGTCATTAAAAGAATTGACCAAATTAGAAGCAACTTTTTTTGGAATGGGTCCTCTTCTTATAAGCCTGGGTCCCACCTGTGTAATTGGAAATTGATTTGTTCCTCGAAGGAGGAAGGAGGTCTTGGTGTGCTGGATATTCGTCACCATAACTTAGCCCTGTTAGGCAAATGGTTCTGGAAGATCCATCACTCCGATCAGCCTCCTTGGATTCGTTGCATTAGGGGCTATTGCTCCACCTCTTCCAATTGGTGGGAATTCCCTGATGTCACCCCTCGCCTAGCCTCACCTTTCTGGAAAGGCGTTTGGAAAGCTTCAGCCGCGTTCAAGTGTGGTATTTACCGTACCTGTTTGGATGGCTCGAGAGCCTTGCTTTGGCAGGACCTGTGGATCGGCAATACCACTCTCGCTACGGCTTTTCCTGCCCTGTTCAGGCTGGCGATTTTCCCTAGGGCTTCCCTAGCGGACTCCTTCATTCTGATCAATGATATTCGTTATTGGTTTATCCCTCTTACTATCGTCCTTCCTCCTTCTCTGACTGAGACTTTCAATGACCTCATTGCAGTCCTTAATACCTATAATTGGAGATCTTCTGAGGGCATTGGATGGAGATGGTCTGAAGCGGGATCCTTTTCTGTTAAATCTTTTTACGCTTTCCTTAACTCGAGAGGAGTGGTTTCTCCTACTGCCAGGTTCTTCTGGAAGTCTTGGGCTCCTCTCAAGGTCAAAATTACTTCCTGGTTAGCCTTCAATAACAAGCTCCTCACGTTTGAGGTTCTCAACAAAAGAAATTTAGCTTGGGGTCAGCTATGTGCCCTCTGTATCCAGCATACCGAAGATGCTAATCATCTTTTCACCCGTTGCCCCACTATTATTTCGTTATGGAAGATTTGCTCTCTCGCTTGGGGCATTGCGAACACCCCATCAGATCTAGCATCGGTTTGGTCTACTGGTCCTCCGAATGCTTCATATCACGACGCTTGGATTTTGTCGGTTCATACCCTCATCTGGATTGTTTGGAAGGAAAGGAACAATAGATTATTCAAGAAACGTTGCTCTTCTTCAGCAGCGTTGATTGACGAATACCTCTTTCTCTTCAAACTTTGGTCTTCGGAATTGAAACCCAAAGAACTAGCTTCTTCTTTTTTCTTATTACTAGATAATGCATTCCATTGTCTTCGTAATCTTCATGCGGTTTAAGTTTTTGCTTTCATTTGCTGTCTTACTTACCAATTTTTTCATCTCATCCTCTGTCCCTGCAGGTTTAATTCTGATCAGATTTGGTGGCTTCCAGCACTGTTTCTTTGTGTTGTGTGTTTAAATCGCACCCGTGCTCGCCCCTATTTTTGCCAGTACTGGTTGCTCCTTAATGCTCTTTCTTTTGGTAGATGGGGCTGTTTCTTTTGGTTTAGTTGTATGCTGTTTATTTTGTTTCAGCCGTAGTTTCTTTTTGTATGTGCTAATCATTTTTGTATGTCACTTCCCTATTTAAGCTTGTTCTGATGCTTTAGTTTGGCTTCTCTCTGTGTGGCGAGCTCTTTCGAGCTTGGATTGTTATTTGTGGCTGTTATCTGGAGTGTTGCGGTGTTGTCGGGGGTGGCTTCTCTGTTGCCCTTCTCGACTGCCTCTCCCAATGCTTATTTTGAGGCTCAACCTCTTGAGGCTCTTCCCCCTTTGAGGCTTTGGTGCTAGTTCCTCCTCATTGGTTTGGGTTGTGAGTTCAGCGCATTTTTGGTTCTCTCTTTAAGCTTTTACTCCTTTATCTTTTTGCAGGTTTTTTGTGGGGCTCCAGCAGTTGCTTGCCTTATGTGTTGGAGTGAGTGTGGTGTCTTTCTTATTTGTACCTTGGCTCTTTATAGTTGGTGTTTGGTTTCGCAGTGTTTTAGGCCTGAGCTTTTTGTCTTGGGTTTTTAGTCTATTCTGCTCTCTTCTGTTTGTTCTTTGTTGTGGCGCATCTTCAAGCTTATAGCTTCTCCCTGGGATGGCCTCTGTTTGCTGCGTTTTCCTGCGGCTTATGTATTCTGCATTAGTCCTGCGTTCTCTACTGCTTATGTTAGTGTTGTCCTCTTCTCCTTATGTTCTAGCATCTCCCTGTCTTGGTGAATGGTGACGCTAGTGTTGTGCTTTCATCTCTAGGCCTGGCTTAGGGTCTTGCTGCTCTTTTATTGGGCATCGAGGTCCACCTCTCTCCTGGTTGGTTGTTGTGCCCAGTTTGGAAAGCATCGGTGGTGGTTCCGTTGCCGTTTGGACGCTGCTCCGCGCTTTGGATGTCGCCCCGGGTGTTTCTCGCATGGATTTCGTTCGGACTAGCTTCAATTGTTTAGAATTGTATTTTGGCTATTTCTCTCTGTTGTTCTCTAGCGTATCTGATCATTTTGTTCTGGTTTTACCACTTGTAAAACTCCTTTGTGTACTTTTTATTATGCTAATATATATTTTTTTGGTGTGGCTGGAGTCGAAAGGCTCTATCCGTTTTCATCAAAAAAAAAGAATTCATGTAGTGGTTTAAAAAGATCACATAACATTAGTATTTACATTAATTATGTGGAATTTACTTTAAATGATCTCCTTATTTTGTCTATGTAATTTAATTCTCAAACTAACCCAAGCCAATTGTCTCCCTCATTTAGATCTTTTCGTTTCTTTTCTCTTCTATTATCTTTTTCAATTCATCCATTTGTATCTTCAATTTCTCTACTAATATCTCATCTCTCTATAATGAAGTTCTAGCCCAATTAAAAAAATTAAAAAACGAACAAAGGACAAAAAAAGCAAGTTTTTAACCAAAAAATTCCTTTTTGACTTGCATTTATAGGAAGTTCCAGAATTATTTTGAAAGGAGAATGTTTTAAATCATATCGCATGAAATACTCTATAGTTCTAACCAATATTATAATCAAATAAGGGCTTTAATAGAAGAAAGAAGTAACTCACTGTCAAATACACCGCATCTTGGAACCTTGAAAAACATGTGCATGATCTGCCCATATTGCTCCTTGGAGATCTGATCCCGGTGGAAGATGTTCAGAATGGCAAGGTCCAACTTATCACAACGGTGAGATCTTCTGATGAGATTGGCAGTGATAGTTTCTGGTGCCCCAAGGCGCCTGATGGTGATCGCATGGTCGGCGCTAGCACCCACCGTAGTCAATCTCCGGCCAAGGTTGAGACTGGGGCTGATTTGAAATCCCGTGATTCCAGGAAGGAAAGCCCAACTGCACCGAAATCTACGCATGCAAATGATATTTTGGGAAGTTTTTTTAATATTCCAACTTAGCAGAACCATGCTTAAATATGGGGATTTTGCCTAATCCTGTTACTGCTCCGAAGTCTGTGGAGGGTCCAGTTCAAAATTTAGATCCAGTTAAGCTGGAGTCCCCTCTTGTGTAGATCTCAGAATCTTCTCATAGCAACATCAACGCAGCACTATATGGCCCCAATCAAATCTCGTACAACCCTGCTGACTCATCCAATGAAGATTTGGTTGAGGAGGTGCGTGAAATGATATGGAAAGGCAAGCTAGTCACTATGCCACTTTCCCTATTTTCCACGATTTAGCCTGCGGTGGAAGGGGCCCTCAGGGATTCTGTTCAGGAGGAGATGCGCAAGCTTAGCGAAGGTGTCAAGGTGATCTTCCGAGCTAGCACTAACAAACAACATGTTGACAGCTTTCAGACACGCTCTCTGCTCAGGAGGAATGTTCCCAAATCACCTAGCTCCTGCATTTCTGTCCCACCTAGCTTTGATAAAGGTCCCTCTAAAAGGGAGAAATGCTCTAGATCAGCAAGTAAGATTAAGAGCACTCGGCTATTCGTGAAGCATCTGTTAACCACAATCAAGAAGAAAGATGTCAGGTACCTTCTCTTCAATTGCTTCAGTTACAAATGCATGCTTAAATCCTTTTGAACTCTTATCAAATGAGGATATTCTTGAAATGACTGAATCTATTGGAGTGGAGGCTAAAGGGTCACACTCGGTGCATATCTTGAAGGGCTCTCAGAAGGTTGTAGTTGATCACTCTGATCAACTGGAACATTCTGATTAGATGCCCTGCCTTTATGGCACTGAGGATCAATTTTTGTTTATTTCTGTCTTGTACAAATTGATGCAATTATTTTCGATGAAGATTACTAGTTGGAATGGGAGAGGGTTGGGCAACCCTGACAAATGCTCACTGATAAAGAAAGGTATCCGAAGCTCCTCCTCCTCTGTTATCTGCCTTCAGGAGACCAAGCTCAGCAATCCTGGTCCATGAAAGCTCTCATCGATCTGAGGAAGTCTTATCACCCGATGGATCCAGTTAGACGCCATTCATAGCTGCGGAGGAATCCTTCTAGGATGGAATGACCAACTTTTTGGTTGCACTTATTCAGCTACTGATATTTTCTCTATTTCGGCTACTTTCAAGCATCGCTCATTAGCAGAGGAGTGGTCAATTATGACAGTTTGAACTAGAGGATAGGAAGCTGTGTTTTTTTTAGATTCAGCAGCGACACAGCCGACTGAAGGATGTTTGGGTCCTATGTGGAGATTTTAATGTCACCATTTAAGACATTGAGCGATCCAGTAGGAGAGGTTTAGCAAGAGACATGAGAATTTTTCATGAATTCATGCAAGATCTGGTTCTCATTGATCTCCCCCTCTCAGGCAGAAAATATACCTGGTCTAACCTCCGAACCTCCCCCTCAATGACCAGACTTGATAGATTTTTGATCTCTGCAGCATGGGAGTCCTTTTTCCCCAACTGCATCCAGCACTCCCTCCCCAGATTCTCGTCTGACCACTGCCCCATCATCCTCGACACTCAGGCTATTACACACCAAGTGCACTACTTCAAATTTGAGAAAGCATGGCTGCAACACTCCTCTTTCGAGCATGCAGTTAAAGACTGGTGGATGCACTTCTCTTGCCCCTAGTAAACCGGCAGATATGTTTGCTAACAAGCTTAAATTTCTTAGGAGAAAGATAAAAAGATGGAGAAGTGAGACTTTTGGCCACATCCCCACTCGGAAAAGGCAACTGCAGGAAAAACTTCTCAGACTGGAGATTGAGGCAGAGCATCTGCCCTCAGCTGCTGACTCCCTCAAGGTAACCTAATTTGAACTTCAGAACCTTATCAAGACCAAAGCGGTGTATTGGAGGCAAAGGTCAAGAGTGCAATAGATCAAGGAGGGAGATGCAAATTCCAAATTCTTCCATTCGATTTCTTATGGGAGAAGGAGTTGTAATTTCTAGCATAGTCTCATAATTGATGAGGCTCTTACTACATCTCCCATTCTAATCAAAACTGCTTTTGAAAAACACTTTCAGGAGATTTGTGGTACGGCTCCTCAGTCTGACTTTAGGATTGATTGGCGCTCCCTCTGTCCATCAAATGACATCAACTTAGGGCACTTAGACGCCCCGTTCACTTTGGAGGAGCTTAAACCAGCAGTTTTTGGTATAAATAGTGACAAAGCACCGGGACCTGATGGATTCTCGATGAGTTTTCATCATACCTTTTGGGACACTATCAAAGATGACTTATTTGCAATGCTACAATCGATACAGAAGGGGGATACTGACCATGGCAGATTAAATTACTCCAACATTATGCTTATCCCAAAGAGTGAGGGTGCGAATACCGTCTCTGACTTCAGACCTATCAGCTTGCTCAACTGCTCCTTCAAGATCTTCACCAAAATTCTCGCCAACAGGCTAAGCCCAATTTTTCCATTCTCTTGTATCTTCATCTCAAAGTGCTTTCCTGGAAGGTAAATCAACTGTTGACTGCTTTCTTGTAGCTCATGAAGTTATCAACTTATGCAGTAGATGCAATTCTGATACAATCTTGTTGAAGATTGACTTCACTAAAGCATTCGACACCGTGAGTTGAGAATTTCTGGATCAACTTTTAATAGCCAGAGGATTTGGACCAGCATGGTGTAAGTGGATCCCTATGATCCTCAGAATGGCCAAGTTGTCAGTTCTCATAAGTGGAGAGGGGGTGAGACAAATCAACTCCAAAAGAGGCCTAAAACAGGGAGATCCATTATTTCCAATGCTCTTCATTTTAGTTGTTGATGTGCTTGCTCAGATGCTTTTCAGGGGCCGTAGAAATGGTGCGTTCTCTCCTCTCTCTATTAGGGGCTCACTCGCAAATCTGTCGGTGCTACAATTTGCAGATGACACTCTGATCTTCTGCAATGGAGATGAATAGGAAGTACTGAACCTCAAAATGGCACTCCAAATCTTTGCAAACGTCTCTGGTCTGGCCATAAATTTCAAAAAATCCTCGATTATTTACTTTGGTAAGTCGAGAGCGAAGCTCCAGGCTTTTTCAACCATTCTGGAATGCAAGGAAGACTGCCTACCAATTAGCTACCTTGGCATGCCCCTCTCTAGAGTGATTTTCTGCAAAAGCAATTGCGACCACTCATCCTCAAAATTGAAAGACGACTCTCTATGTGGAAGGGGAATATGTTATCGAGGGGTGGGAGGTTAGTACTTATCAACTCAGTTCTCAGTGCTCTGTCAGTTTACTTTACTTCCTTCTTCAGACTACCCCATTGGGTAATCAAGAGAATTGATCAGATTCGCAGTAGACTTTTTTGGAGATACTCAGACACTGATATGAGAGGAGTGACATGTATGCGGTGGAGGAATATTTGCCAACCCAAGCAACAGGGAGGGCTTTAAATTCTTGACCTGAAAGTTTTCAATAAAGCCCTACTCATGAAATTGTGGTGGAAGATAGTCTCTTCAGACACGCTCGCTAGCCAAACAATATGGAGCTTATATTATAAAAGCAATTCTAACAGTTTGACATGCCCCTCAAATGCTTCTAACTTCTGGAAAGGGATTTTCAATCTCAAAGAGCAATTCTTGCTGAATGTTAACTGGAAACTAGGGAATGGAAACTAAATCAAATTCTGGACATCAAGATGGATCAATGGCAGCAACATAACCTCCTTATGTCCGACACTTGCTGTTGCGGCATGGAATCCGGAGGCGGATACTCTCCCAGGGAACTTGGATCAATAACACCTGGCACTGGAAACCAAGGCTTCACTGTGTCTTTAACCCCATTATTCGTGAGGAGAATCAGAGACTGCTAGATCTGATTACGGACTATCAGCCTTCAAACTTGGGGGATCACCCTTCTTGGAGGCTCACACCTCTCAGCAACCTTCACTGTCAAGTCAGCATATAACTTCTTTATCATCTCTCGCCTCCGATCCCCTTATTTTGAGGCAAAATGGACTTCAGTAGCTCCACTGAAATGCAGGATTTTCATTTGGCAAATGAGTTGGAATAGACTCAACTCGAAGGACTTCCTTCGCTCTAGAGGCTGGTTAGGAGACACGACATGCACAGCTTGTGCATGTCCTGTTGAGATGACCTATCATATCTTCTTTGCATGCCCTATTGCTATCAACACTTGGAACTATTTCACTACACTTTTCCACATACACTCTCTGCCTGCTGACTTACATGAATGTTTCACTTCATGGTGCTTTAGGACACAAGTTCACAGACACACCTGACATCTACTCACAATATCAACCTGTTGGAGTATCTAGCTAGCTACAAATGAGCGTATATTCTTCTAAGATTTTCCAACCACGGGAAATTATCTCTAATGCAATCTTTTAGTTTCGATCTTGGCTAGATGGAGTCCAGAGCAGCAAGAAGAATGAGAAAATTATACGTGAAGTGCAGATGGCCGGTGTCCAAGACGTTCTCCTCAAACAGGCTCTCCTCAGGATTGATCAGGCGGATAGCAGAGAAGATAGCTGCTCGAGTTAATCTCTAATCTATTCTAGTGCATTTTCCTGTCTTTTGGAAGTTTTTTAAGTACTGTAATGAACTTTAATTCAGCATAACTATTCTACTGTGCTTCTTTTGGTGATCGAGGGTTCAGCAGAGTTTGTAAGCTGAACCAACTTGATCCTTGTGTATATGTACTTGTTTTAGTCCTATATTAATATATATTTTGTGAGGTAGGGACTTATCCTACCTTTAACCAGTCAAAAAAGAAAATTGTTTAGAGGTAGGCTCAGTAACTGGTTGGTAAGTGGTAACTGGGAGCATTTGTAATCGTTGGCTATATACTCATTTTTTAGAAAAAATAGAAAAAATGACATTGCAGACGTTCGCTATATAACTAAATTTTAGGTATTTGGTGAATAGTCGTCTACTATATTTGGGAGACAAAATGGGATTTTGGAAAAAATAGCCGATCTTTCGTCCGTTCAATCAGACGAAATATTATCTTTCGTCGTTTTTTTTTAAAAAAATGGGTGAAAAATCATTTCCTGTCCAAAATTTAAAAATAAAATTAAAAAATGATCGAACAATAAATCATTTCCCATGCATTAGAATTTTTTTGTTTTAAAATTCGACGGATGATTTCCCGTCCCATGCTTTTCTTTCAATTTTGGTGGAAAATATCATAGATACTAGAGCCTATAAACATTTATATGTGTATAGATTATGTTTTAATTGAAATTTAATTAAGAATTAAGATTTATATAAGATTTAATAAGATTTAATTAGGATTAAATAAAGAGTTAATTAGGAATTAATTAAGAGTTAATTTTTCATTTTTTTAAATCCTGGGAAATGATTCCCCATCCGTTGGTTTTTATTTAAAATAATAATAATAATGAACGAGAAATTATTCATCGTCCGTCAATTTTTTTTAAAATAAATCCAATATTTGGGATCAAACAACTACAGTTGAAACCTAAATTTTTCTATTCCTATATGCCAAATGCCCAAAATTTAAGTCAGAACGACTACAGATGCTCTGATAAGTGACCTGGTATCAAATTGTACTTAGATACCTGTGAAAATCGGAAATTACATATTAAGTCAATACTAAATGTACCAATCATTTTCCTGAAATGTGTGGGATCAAAGATGAAACCTTATCAGTTCAATTTAAACCAGTAGTTTACACGTACGATGAACGACTTAATAAATATAGTTTTTTTAAACGTAAAAATTCAGACGTAGTCTGGATTTGATCTAAAACCACATTTACAATAGTTATGCACGTGCGTTGCACGGATTGGTAGATGGAAAAATTATACTAAAGCCTTCTCCCATTATAGTGGTAGAGATTAATAAATATAGTTTTTTTAAAAGTAAAAATTCTTGACAGTGTAGCAGCTGCTCAAGAGGTCATCACGCTTAGTCATCATCACAGGTTAGAAGGTATCCTTCTAAAACTCGACTTCCAAAAAGCGTATGACAATGTTCACTGGGACTTTCTCTTAGATATCTTGCGTCACCGTGGTTTCGGTCCGAAATGGATCGAATGGATTAAATCCAGCCTCATTGCTGGTACCTCTTCTATTCTCATAAACGGCTCTGAGGGGCACAAATTTAAAATCAAACGTGGGTTACGTCAAGGAGACCCTCTTTCATCCCTTCTTTTCTCTCTGGTAGCGGATGTGTTCAGTAAATTGCTCCGCAATGCCCGCGAAGCTCATGTCATTGAGGGCTTAGATCGCTCACGTGATTTTGACGGTATTCTCAACCTGCAATATGCAGATGATACCATTATCTTCGCCAAACCTGATTGGGCCTCTTTACGCAACCTTAAACTGTTACTTTACTGTTTTGAACAGGCTTCCTGCCTTGCCATCAACTTCAACAAATCTTCCGTGTATTGGCTTAGCGGAGATGACTCTCGTCATGTCGAAATCTCCCAATTTTTTAATTGCCCAATCGCCTCCTTCCCCATCTCTTACCTTGGCATCCCCCTGAGATGGGGTCAGCTCCACAGATCTGACTGGGTCCCTTTCATTGATAAAATCGAATCCAGACTTAATGTCTGGACTGGTAAGCTTCTCTCGCGTGGTGGAAGATTAATTCTTCTTAACTCTGTTCTCTCTGCGATGCATCTTTACATGATGTCCTTCTATTATCTCCCATCCTGGGTTATCAAGAGGATTGATCAAATTCGTTGCAACTTCTTTTGGACTGGTAAGGCTCTTTATAAGCGGGGCTCGCACCTTTGCAACTGGAACATCATCTGTTCTTCCAAAGCGAACGGTGGACTAGGTGTTTTGAACCTTCGGGATCATAATCTTGCCCTTTTAGGTAAATGGTTGTGGAGATTCCATAAATCTCCTCATTTATCATGGGTTCAATGTATCAAAGAGTATTATTTTGACTCCTCTCCATGGTGGCATTTCAAGTCCCACACCCACCGGTTGGCCTCTCCATTTTGGAAGGGTGTCTGGAAGGCCTCCCCAGCTTTCCAATCCAGCATTTACAGGCTTTGTTCTGATGGATCGCGGGCCAAATTCTGGACCGATCTTTGGTTTGGCAACACTCCCATTGCCACTGCCTTTCCCTCTCTCTTCAGGCTCGCTGCCTTTCCTGACGCCTCAGTTGGTGAATCGATCGTTTGGACTGATACCACTAGGACATGGAATATCCCGTTCATTATCCAGTTAACCCCCCCCACTTATTATGGTTCTTCATCAGCTTATTGCTTCTCTCAACCTTTTCGAGTGGCATCATTCGGAAGACATAGCTTGGCGTTGGAATGCTTCTGGTTCTTTCTCGGTTAAATCTTTGTATAATTTTCTCAATTTCCGAGGCATCGCTTCCTCCTCTGCTAATTTCATTTGGAAATCCTGTGCTCCCCTCAAGGTTAAAATTAACTCTTGGTTAGCCATCCACAACAAACTTCTCACTGTTCAGGTGCTGAACCACAGAAACTTAGCGTGGGGGCAACGTTGCCCCTTCTGTTCAGAGTGCACTGAAGATGTTAATCATCTTTTCATTAACTGCCCTATCATTCTTCCTCTTTGGAAAATTGTGGCCCTCGCTTGGGGGAACCCAGCGATTCCTGCTGATCTCCGATCCTGCTGGAGCTCCCACTCCGGTCTCACTAAATATAGTAAGGGATGGTTTCTCTCGGTTCATGTTATTATTTGGATTATCTGGAAGGAGAGAAACCAAAGAATTTTCACCCACAAAACTGCCTCGATCTCCTCCCTTATAGATAACCTTTTATATTTTTTCAAATTTTGGACTTCGCAGATTAAAGAGGATAAGCGGCAGTCTTATTATTATAGCCGTTTAGAAGAATCTCGTTCTGTCCTTACCTCTCTCAACGCCCTCTGATTAGGGCTGTTCTTTTTTTCTCCTATGCTTGTTTTACCTTAGCTTTTAGCTTTTTCTGTATCTTTGATGTTAGTGTTTCTTCATGCTATCGAGTTTTTTTTCCCCTCTTTCTACTCTTTGTTCTTCGCTGATGTATGGTGTTGGTTTACAGGATTGAAGTATCGGCCCTTGTGCCTACTTTTGCGGTACTCTTTGTTCCCTCTTCGCTGGCGTTTTGAGGTTGAGCTCGCAGGCTCACCTGTTTTTGGCCTCAGCTGTGGTTTTGGTCGGGGATTCTATCGGTTTTTGTTCTCTGTCAGTTGGGCATGCCCTACTATAGTTTTATGCTCTTGCTCTTGAATTGTATGGCTCTTTTGTTTGTTTTATCGGTGATATCTAGTTAGGTGGGTGAGCGCACTTTAATTTCTCTTAGCGTTCTAGCTCCTCGACTAGTATTACTTTATTGCGCCATCCACCACCGTAATCTCTATGCTCTGTTATATTTTGGTCTGTTTCTCTACTGTAGGGCCGAGCCCATCCTTTCTACTGGATTATTGCGTTGTTTGGTTATTATTGTGATGCTTTATTTTGTTGTGTATTCTGAGTTGTTTCCTCTTCGGGACTCTATGGTCTACCTCTGCCTTTCACGGCTACTGTGTTTTTTATTCCGGTCTACTAGCTTTTCATCTGTTCAATCGGTTTACTGTATTGCCTTGTCTCTTGTTTACTTTAGTTGCTCAAGTAGGGCCTTTGGTGACTCATCTGTGTGGGCGTTTCCCTGTGTGCTTGGCCGGTGCTGGTGCTGAACCTGCTTCTCCCGTCTCCGTTGAGACGTCTCCGGGGTGATTTTCGCGTTTCGCGGTGATTCAGGCCATCCATCGCGCTATCTCCGAGATTGGTCCTAGACTGTGTCATTCATCAAGATGTCTCCCCTCCCCCTGCTCTGAGGGCTCCAACAGGCTGCAAGCTTGCTCGACTGGCTGATCCCCAGCTGATCCTTTCTCCTTTCCTGTACTTACTGTAGTTAGTTCTAGTGGCTCGTTAGTCTTTAGGTTTAGTCTGCTCTTTATTGTTACTCGCTTCTCGCGCTCTATTGTTTTAGCGCCCTTGTTTTACTTCTTGTAAAACCCATCTTGACAGCCCTGTACAGTTTTTATCGCTTATCAATATATTTTTTGATCTGGCTGGAGTCGTTGGACTCTATCCGCTTACATCAAAAAAAAAAAAGTAAAAATTCAGACGTAGTTTGAATTTGATCTAAAACCTCATTTACAATAATTATACACGTGCGTTGCATAGATTGGTAGATGGACGAATTACATTAAGACCTTCTCTCATTATAGTAACTTGTAGTTTACACGTGCGATGCACGTTTTAATAAATATAATTTTTTAAAATAAAAATTTAGGCGTAATCTTGCTTTGAACATAGGACCTCCTTTATAATAGTTATGCACGTGCTTGATTTGAACCTAGGACCTCCTTTATAATAGTTATGCACGTGCGTTGCACGGGTTGGTAGAATGATAAAACATTTACAGATGACACTAAAGCCTTCTCCCATTATAATATTAGATATATAGATAGGCGGGACAAATGAAGCAAAGAATCCAACGACTCCAAGCTTATCGGGATTGCTTGTGCAGCATTTATGTTTGACAAGATACATGAGATAAATGTGTTTCAAAATAAGTGACTAACTTATGAGGTAAGGTTGTGCTCATATTAGGAAATTAAGTAAATTGAGAAAACGGACAAAGAGGCTGGACATGCATGTTTAATGTAACACGTGAATTTTGGTTGCTCACCATCTTCACTTGCATGCATGGAGTTAATTAGGCATCAAAATTAGCATATTCTGGAACTTTATATAAAGTCAGCACTAACATCAGCAGCTGCATGATATTATCCCTAGTTTGACCTGTTCAGATAACAACTAGTAGTACTTAGGTGGAACTTTATCAACATAATCTACTTCCAAAAAAATCTTCTTCCACATAATCCTTTTTTATTTCATAGGTGAGTGGATTCAAATTGAAAACACTCTTGGATGAGAAATGTGATTATACTGCATGAATTAAGCTTAATTTTTTTAAAAAAGCTTTTTTTCCCCAAAGGTAGAGTATAATCACCAAAGCTTATAAAGCTTATTTTAAAAAAAATGTGATTACACTGGGTGAATTAATTTAATTGTTAACTCTGTAATTTATCTGCACATTAGTTAAGCACAAAAGAAGTTTCGTCCATCCATCCATGCATCCAGCAACCCATTGGATCTGAATGGAAAAAAATGTTTGAAAAACCAGAACAAATTCTTAAGATTTCAAAAATTTTGTTCCCAAACTTAAATATATAAAAGAAAAATAAAATAAAATAAAAAATAAAAAAATTATTGTCATCTCTAATCTCTAATCTCTAATCTCTAATCTATAATAATAATTAATATTATAATGGGAGAAGACCTTAGTGTCATTTGTAAATTTGTAAATCTACCAACACGTGCAACACACGGGCATAACTATTATAAAGAAGGTCTTAGGTTAAAACCCACACTACATCTAAATTTTTACTTTAAAAAATTATATTTATTAAGACATGCATCGCACATGTACATTACTAGTAATATTATAATGAAGAAGGACTTAGTGTCATTCGTAAATCTATCAGCACATGTGATGTTCATGCATAACTAACATATGAAAGAGGTTTCAGGTTTGAGTCCTCATTACGTTAGAGTTTTAATTTAATTTTTTTTTATTAAGACGTGTACCGAACTGAACGTGTAAATTACTAGTATTAATAATGAGAATCTCATGTTAGGTGGGAATAAAATTAATATGGAAACTAAGAAAAATATAGGTTTTAATTCCTACACATTTAGATTTTAATTTCTACTGTTTGTTTGACATAAAAATAAGTAACAAAACTAAAAATTTAACTTCTTTTATTTGGATTAAAAACTAGAAAATGGTTTTGTTTAGTTATTTTTCCTTGTTTGGGAGGGAGAAAGTAGATAGAAAATCATTTTTAAAATACTCGTTTTAGATTCCATTATAACAAGTAGAACTCAGAATCATCTAAAAGATGTTCTTAAATCAATGTTCTTGTGTTTTCCTCTATTTCTAAAAGAAGAACAATTTTTTCCTTTAGACGTGTCATACTGTTTTTTTCATCTCAAACAAAGATAAAAAGAAGCTCTTCTAACCACCACAAGTGGCCTAGTGGTAAAGAGCGATGGGACTTGGAGTGTGCTCCTCCAAGGTCCTGGGTTCGAACCCTATGGTAAACACCTCTGGAGTGTGGCCAGTGGCCGTGGGCTATAGATGGGCCTGCGCAAAACCTAGCCACGGGACTGGGATTAGTCTGTCTGTCCCAAAGAGGGAGATAGGTTTGTCTGGCTCATAGAGGGGGACAGGATACCCAGTTAAATCAAAAAAAAGAAGCTCTTCTAATAGAAAAGAAAACTAAGTTGGGCAAAATAAAAATTAGTTCCACCTTATTTCTTTCAAAACAAACAACCACTATCTTAAAAGGAAAGAAAATAAAACTGTGACAATTTTGAAAAAAAATGGAAATAGATGATCGAGAAAATAAGAGAGGGAAAGTTGCAGGGAAAAAAAGCATTTGCACTTTGAATAATTTAGTAGTATTCTATCTATATTTTATATAAGGATGCATGGATATTTCACCCTGCCCTACAACGAAAAAAAACGTCTAAATGAAGTTCCTTATTACTAAAACCAATTGCGCTAAATTTAAATTTCCACCAAAAAAATATTCAAACATAAAATTAAATGAAAAATCTGTTGCTAAATCTTAAAAAAACAAAAATCTATCTCTGAATTTTCAAAAGATCACATTGATTTCCAAATATGTTTGAAAACAAATTTATAGATATTTTGATCTCAAACAAACATGACCGTTCGTCATACATTTTATAATTTAAAACAATATTTCTATATCTCTAATCTCTAATTTCTAATATCTAATCTAATCTCTAATATTATAATGAAAGAGTTGAGATTAATTATCATTTGTAGACAACCTATAATTTATAGACATTTAACAATCTAATCGCAACTATTTATTTTTAAGTGAGAGTTATATTAACATTCAATTACTCAACTGTTGTTAGATACCATAATATTTTTTCAAAGTTCAAATTTATTTACGATATAATTATTTACCAAATTGTTACTTATATAAAATAAAAATTTGTGCCACCAATATTACTAGTTTTCTTAATTAAAGACAACATTCTAATTTGTGTATCAATCGTTGAGAGAATGAACATGACTTTTTACCTACATGGCCTGTACAATAAGTAGTAATATTGCGAAAAAAATAGAGTGAATGAATATGATAAAGAAGACTTGGTATTAGTTTTGTAGCTAATACTGAAATTAACAGGTCATTAAGTCTCTTGACTGTAGTGACGCGGCGGCGAGAGGATGAGCGTGGACCTGCGATCCCATTTTTCTCGGGGACATCTGTCATCACTGTGGATAATATTGTTTTGGTCTTCGAATTTTCTGAAACCCTAACCTTCAACATTCTCACTGCCTATTTATAGAGAAGAGATCTATTCCTACGCATAGCAACAAGAAAGAAACAAAAACCAAATCAAAAAGAAGGGAAGAAAACAAGAAATGGCTCATGCTTCAGATCTTTCAATGATCCTCCCTAGGGTTCTCATTGTTTCTAGAAGGTGTGTACGGAAGAACAAGTTCGTCGATTTCGTCGGTAATCTATTCATCTCCTCCTCTATTATCTTTGTTTTGTGTTGTTCTATGAATATGAGAGCTTAGTTTTAATGGGAACTAATGAGTGAATTCTAGATTTTGGGTGACTACCTTTTGAATTAGGGATACTTTTGGTCATCTTAAAACATTTGAATTATTTTTTTTACATTCAAAATTCTTGATGAAAAAGAAGATAGATCTTCTTCCATATATTCCATTAACTTCTATTAGGAAACTTAATTTTGATTAATGTTTGATAATGATACTCGATATGACAAACATATAACTTGCTCAGATATTATTTTTGTTTTCTGTGGGGATTGAGTTTTGGTATCTAATTTCTATATGGCAAACAAACTCGTTTGAATTTATGCCCAACCCATCAAAATATATTTCATAGCCCCCTTGAATTATAGTTCTGTTATATAAATCTTGAAGCAAAACATACCCAATTGTGAACAAACTCTGATCAGTATGTGCTTCGGTCTGATCAAATTGATCGAAATGCTTTCATTTCCGCCAAGCACTTGCTACAAGACTTCTCACTCTTAGGTGAGAGGTCATAGATTCGATTCTGACATTAGACGGAATTAGTTTAGGATGTTTGGAAGATCTCTTTGGACGGCTACGCCCGAATGCCAGAAAGAAAAAGAAATACTTTCTTTTCCGTTTTTAATCTTTAGAAGTTTTGGATGAAATGACGTCTTCAATTCACACGGAATAATTCAGCCTTTAATTTTGTTTGTAGGGGAGTATCACCTGGACCTCATTGTCTCTTATGGTGCAGTCCCAGTGATTGTCCCTCGTGTGTCGGGTGTCCACCTTCTCCTCGATAGCTTTGAGCCCATCCATGGTGTCCTCCTCTGCGAGGGTGAGGACATCGATCCCACCCTCTACCACACCCCCTCCGACCTCTCCTCTGGTCTCACTACAGAGGAACTAGACGAAATTCGTCGCCTACACATCAGCGACACAACCATTGACCGCGAGAAGGACTCAATTGAGATTTCCCTTGCCAAGCATTGCCTTCGCCGCTCTATCCCCTACCTCGGCATTTGCCGCGGGTCACAGGTCCTCAATGTGGCAGCTGGAGGCACATTGTATCAGGACGTCGAGAAGGAGCTGTCTAGTAGTGTATCTCACATCGACTATGAGAATTATGATGGGAATCGGCACAAGGTGAGGGTGGTGGAGGAGACGCCGTTGAGTGATTGGTTTAAGGAGTCGCTGGATGAAAGGATGGAGATGAATGTGAATAGTTATCATCACCAGGGGGTGAAGAGGTTGGCAGAGGGGTTTGTTCCGATGGCATATGCGGAGGATGGACTGATCGAAGGGTTTTATGATCCGAAGAGGTATGAGCCGGAGGAGGGGAAGTTTATGATGGGCTTGCAGTTTCATCCTGAGAGGATGCGGCGACCAGAGTCCGATCAGAAGTTTGATTATCCTGGATGCCCAGCGGCTTATCAGGTATATTATTCTTATCGTGTTAATTGCAAGTTTCTGTATAATTTTGCTTATGAAAATGTGCGAGAAAGCTACAGAGTGGATAACTGGATAAGGCAGGAATTGAATCCATTTATTTCATTACATTCCCGAGTTGTAATATATCAGTATAGTCATACATACAGATCAAACAGAGGTATAATTCAGAGTATTAGGTAGGAAAGGCAGATACAAACTAGTAGAGATGAAGAGTAGTTACAAACTCAAAATAGCTGGAGGAATAAGGAAGCTTACTCTTGGGAGAAAATTAAAATTTCATTGACATGACAATTTTCAAACTTTAATTAGTTCTATAATCCTTCTTGATAAATGTTAAATATGGACAATGTCAAATTAATTTCTGATTAAGATGAAAAAAAAGAAATTAATTGGAGAAATAATGATTTTATGTTTCACTAAATTATCTATATCATCCTATCAAATGAACTTTGCTGGTTGTCTGCATCTTTAATTGAATTAACATTTTGAATATATTGTCTTCCTTGTTATCTTCATAGCAAAAATAGTTTAAAATAGTGCTTCAAACCTCATAATGAGGAGATTTTTCTTCACATAGTTAGATCTGGTTTGTGCATTCTCTTTTCGGTTGGATCTAATAGGGGTGTATTGGATTAGAATTTAAAAAGAATTTAAAAGAATTGAGAATCCCAGTATTTAAGAGATTTATGGAGAATTCACCTAAAACTTTGAGTGGGATTTATAAGAATTTTAAAATATTTTGATGAAATTTTTATTATGAATTTGATGGAATTCGAAGAAATTTGATGGCAATTGAACTTTCATAGACTTTATAATAAGTTCATTTCCTACACGAGATTGTCATTTTCATAAGAGTAGTACGAATAAATATCAAGGCACCTCGCAAGTCATTGACATAAATCATCACATGGATAACCTCTTAACTGTTGAAAACCAAATATGTCATTATCAACTGAAATCATAAATGTATCAAAAGAAAAATCAAATCTAGTAATGTAAAAGCATACATAGTTAAGTAAGATTTGAATTGATGTTCGGTAATCTCTTTGCTCATCTTTGACTCCCATCAGCCATTGCATTTGTCCACATATCTGATGCTATACTAGCTCTCCACTAATTCGCTTCCTCTCCTTGTTGCTCTTGGGTTTTACTCCTATGAAAGAAAAATCAAATCATTTGAAGTTTTACTCCAAGCAGAAAGAACTCCTATAAATGTTACTCCATTAGGTTTTACTCCTTTCCTCATCATCGTTTCAAACAACTCCTATTGTTTCTTTTCCCTTTCTGAATTGAGCATATCCAGAGACCAGTGCAGTCCATGAAACCTGACCTTTAACCTTCATCTCATTGAATAGGCACTCGGAGTCTTCAATGTTCCCACATTTACCATATAAGGTAACTAGCGCATTTGAGACTGTTAAGTATGAAATTAACCCTGAGACGACTCCTCGGCAGTGAAACTGAGCCCCCTCTTCTAAGCTCGCTATATTAGCACAAGAGCTGATGACACTTACAATAGTGTATTCATCAGGTGCAATTCCATTTCTTTCATCTCAATGAAAACTCTCATGCTTCCTCACTGCATCCATTTTGATCGTACCCGAAGATTATGGCTGTCCACGATATTATATTTTTCAACTTCATCCTCTTGAATACAAATTCTGCCTGTTTTATGCTTGTACATTTTGAGTACATATCTACAAGTGCACTGCCCACAAAGGGCATCGCGGTGGGTGCGGGGGGAGGGCATGGTTTGGGATTTCGAAGAGGATGGTTTTGAGAAGAAGATGAACAGTAGGAAACCATACTCACTAGTATACAAAATCAAGCTAATAAAAATATACAAATACTGGCAATCAATACCTTCACAAGAGGGGTGGATGCAACTGTGGGGAAGGAAGAACCTTTAGAGAGAATTACAAATGGCTTGAAAGTTTCTACGAAGAAGGTGAGAATTGCAAAGGCTTTTGGTATTATACCTCAAACCCTAGATTCCATCTAAATCCTCCAAATTCTCAATTTTACCAAAATCAATAACTTTTTGAATACACCGAGAATTGAATGGGGTCATGTAAAATCTCATTTGAATACACCGAGAATTGAATATAATCACTTAAAGTCTCAATTGAATACATTGTGACTTTTATAAAATCCTTTAAAATCCTAATTGAATACATTAGGATTTTCATTTTCTTTTCAATTCTTTTCAAATTCCAATCCAATACACCCCTGTAAATATGAATTGCTAAATATAATCTTTTTTTAATAGGAATTTGTGAAGGCAGTGAAAGCTTATCAGAAGAAGGTTAATAACTCCGCAAATATTAAAACAACCACGAAAATGGACCAAGAAATGGAGAAGAAAAGGAAAGTAATAGTTCGGAGCTTTTCCCTCGCGAAGAACTTGTACTCATCGAGGCATCACATGCAACAATCTGAAGAACCAGTTCTTGAAGTTGGAGCAGAATTCCTTGAGGTAATTACATGTCAGCTGTAGCAAAATAATCTTTCTTTTATTTTGTTTACTGTAAATAACAAACTTATTTCCTGCTGTTTCGGGAAAATAGAAAATTAGATTAGAAGTCAACTATCCCTGTCTTCCTATTAAGCTTGTTATGTAATCCGAGATCCTTTCCTTCTTTGAACTATTATAATCCAAACAAAAAAATTTATTAGAAACTTTTTGGTTCCGCTTGCAACTATATAAAAAAACAGAATTCCTTTCAGAAAATATAACCTTACAGCTTGAATAGAAGTTTAGTAGCAAGTACAGAACATCTTATGAGAGTGTTAGTTTCGAGGTAGTTAATAGGTGTCGTAAAAGAGAGGATAACAACCATTTTTTAAGTTGTGGATGCTGCAATCGCATACAGTTGCAATCCACCAAATAAATATTATTTCCTTCACTAAAGTTGGAGCTCAACTCCAATCAATCAAACATAATGTGTTTATTTAACCATGCTCAGGCATCAGTCAATCAACTGTAATTTGGTTTTGTACAATGTTTGCAGTCAAACATGGCATTGAGCGTGCAGCAGGAGAAGAGGTTGACGCAGATGGGAGCAACTGTGAGGAATGCATCATCATATCTTGAGAAGCTCAAGATGAACGAGGGGAGAAAAGAGATGGTAAGAGGTGTCATGGAAAAGATGTCGCCGGAGTACTTGTCGGAACTGCTCTCCTTCTACCATATGATGGGGAAGGTCTGCTCTGAAGTGTTGGAAAAGAAGCTCACAGTCTCATGAATCAATGCGTAATATTTTAAATGTTTAGATAAAGTAAGATGTCCGTCAGTTCTGAATGCCCAACTATGTAATTGTTTGCCAAAAGTGCAACTATATATCAGTTAAGATTTTTGGTGCAATATGCTGATTGGAAATTGGGTATATACGTTGATCACTTTGCAAAGCTGTGAATGGTTTGGTCATGATTATGGGTCACAACTCTGAAACAAAGAGGGCTTCACAAACACTTGCCAAAAGTTGATTTCTACAAGAAGAAAGAGCTTATGGGCCACAACTCTGAAACTGCATTACCCTCGTGACATTGCTATATATCTTCTTAGAGCATCTGTAGTCGTTCGTCGCTAAATTTTGGGTATTTGACTTTTGGAAATAGAAAATATGAGTGCGCGCTGCAGTCGTTGAAAGCTAAAAAATGGCCGGACGATCGATTATCTCTCGTCCCAAATTTTTTTTTTAAAATTTTTTTTTAGCACTAAAAGAAAAAGAAAAAAAATGGAAAATGGCCTGGGACGGTGGATTATACACCGGCCCAGCCTTTTTGTCTTATTCAAATTGGTTGGGACGGTGTATAATACACCGTCCAACACCCAATTTTTTTTTTATTATTTTTTTAATAAACGACGCCCCATTGTTTATCGTCCGTTTAAAAAAAAAATCAAAGCGACGGGATATTTTCCTTCGTCTCTTTTCAGGGACGAAAGAAAATATCCCGTTAGCTATATTTTGCATTTTGCCAAATCGTCTGCTATATTTGGCAAGGCACTATTCATCGTACATCCAAATTTTACAAATTTGGACGACGACTGCAGCTCTTTTTTCCCAAATTTTTCCAAAATTTGGGTATATAGCCCACGACTACAGATGCTCTTACTTGGCAAACTTTCCACCACATATGAACATTGAGAGCATCTGTAGTCGTTAAAGCTAAATTTTGGGTATTTGGCAAATTGCAAAAATAGTTTTGATCTGTAGTTATTGTTGGCCAAAATTTGACTTTTTCAAAATCGAAACAGGACGAACGGTAAATAATTTTTCGTCGGACCGTTTTACAAAAAAACCTGAACAAAATAAGTTTAAAGAAATGTACTTTGCCGTTTGAGGATTTTTTATTTGATGATTAAACCAAAAAATCCTGAAAAAAAATCCTGATAGTGACATTTAAACTAAAAAATCAAAAAATCATAAAAAGGACCTGGATCCTAGGACTGTGGCTGATATTTCGTTTGAGGATTTTTGGTTTTTCTTAAATGGCATTTCCTCGTCCAACTGATTTCCCCGTCCGACCGTTTAAAGAAAAAAAATTAAAATTTTTTTTAAAGGACGGGGAATAATTCCTCGTTCAATAAGTACGCGTGAAAAAAATCTCTCAAACGAAAAAGGATCTTTCGTCCGATCTTTCCGACGAAAAATCATCTTTCATTTGCTGTATTTTGACAATTGCCATTTCGTCTGTCAAATATAATCGACTACTGTAGCTAGGAAATCCAAATTTTGAATATTTGGCCAACGACTATAGCGACCATTTTGCCAAAATTTAAAAATTTTGACAAAATGGTCAACGACTACACTACAAATGCTCTGAAAGAGTCCAATTGACTAGCCAAAGTTAAAGGAAATAATGGACTTGGTTGGCTCTAATCTGTCGTATTATTCATTTAGAATTCTTTATTTATTTTTTATTTTTATTTTTATTTATTTATTTGGCTCCAGCAGTTATAATAAAAAGGAAAAAAAACATGTATCTCATCTGCAATCATCTCTATGTTCAGTGTATGTCTTGCATACTTAGGTTCCATAAGAAGAGAAGACAATGAAGCAAGAGGAAGAACGAAGCGTCATTATGAGAAGAAAACATTGACCAACAGTGAATTGACAGTCATCGTTGAAACCCTCTGGACGAGACTTGAGTTTATTGCGGTCGATCACCCACTTTGAGCAGTTGACCGCTAACCGCAGGCAACTGGTTGTTATCGGGACTGTATTTGGGTGATGTTTTGAACCCATATTATACTCCAAGTTAAATCGTACGGCTCCTGTTGTGTGGCACTCTCTCTTCACGATATATCGGATGATTATTGTATAGGGTTTCTCTAGATCTCTTTATATTATAATAACCTCTACTGATAGAGGTAGTACTTCATTGAGAATTCTCCATTGTAATCACAGAGTATCTTCTAGTGAGGCTCGAGAGATAGATAAGTTCTTGGTAAGTGATGTAAATTTTTGCAAGTGTACAAAATCGCAACAAGTAGTATAAATAAGTGATAAGAGTGTCGAACCAACAAGGACTAATTATTTTATCGAGTACCGAATTTACTAGATGAATTACTATTTGAAAAAATCGAAATTTAATAAAGAAAGCAACTAAATTAAGTTAAATCTAAAGAACTGACTAAATTAATTAAAAGGAGCGGGATGTGAAATTTTGTTGTGATTTGTTAATAGCAAAATTTATTCTATGGCTTTTGATTTCACCTAGTTAATCTCACACAATTTATAATTCCATATGAATAAAAAGATTATTTTTAAAGTTGTACACCAAAATCCCTTAAGTATTCAATGCTTTCTCTCGAACAACACCAAAAATATCTCCAACTAATAGTTTGTCATAGTTTATGCACAAATTTAATTAATTGAAGACTCATTAAGTTCTGAGAATTTCTTAACAGTCACATCAATCGCGGTAAATCATATCTAATTTCGCTCAATCAATGATGATTAATTCTATAATTCAAAATCACAAATTACCTCTCGGTCTCTCCATAATCCAATAAATCATACAGAAGTTGGTCAACCAATTGTAAGCATTAAGAACGAAAATCAAACATACAACCATTGAAAAATAGAAAAATAATATGCAATTAAAAATTGTGTTCTCAAAACTAAGCTACATCGAAGCCCTAGAAAAATAAAATTTAATTCATAATAAATATACTGCAACTAAAAAATATTGTTTGGAATTGCATAATAAAATTAGATAAAGAAAAAAAAAATAGAGAAAAAACAATTTTGTATTAAAAAAATTGCAAACCGAGAACCTCGAAAACAGAGCCACAAAATCAGAGCCACATCAGCGTGATGTCGCTGTCTTCGCCAGTTGCCTGCACACGTCAGCGCCTTTTGCTATGTTTCCGCGCCTAGGAACTTAAGCCGCCCAAGTCAGCACGTCAGCCTTTCCTTCGGATTTCATGCTGCCCAAAAAGTGAAGCCCACGCCTTTTCTTTTCCTTCTTTTTCCTTTCTTTTCAATTTTCTTTTTCCTTTTTCTTTTACTCTGGTCACGTCGCCAACCAACCCCTTTGTCAAAACCCTCTGTTTTGCCTGCTACTTCTCTCTCTTGTATACACAGGAGTAGTAGTAGTAGTAGGAGGTAGGTAGGCAGGTATATAATTAGGGTTAGTTTTTATAATTAGACTAGATTTGTATACAGGAGTAGTAGTAGCAGTAGGAGGTAGGTAGGCAGGTATATAATTAGGGTTAGTTTTTATAATTAGACTAGATTTGCCCGTAGGCACGTGCCTACGACACGTTCTCGGAACGATACAGCATATAAAAAACCTTGTAAACAGTAAAACAACAATTATGTAGCTCAAATTTGAATAGTATGACAATAATTAGTTGTAAATAAAAGTTCATGTTTCCATTAGTTTATGTTGAAAAATAATTATAAATGAGGGTATAAAATTCAGCTTCTTAGAACTTTGAGGGTAAAAAATAATAAAATTTAACTAATGAAGAGATATTTGCTATTTTCAATGTAACATGAACAATAAAAAACATAAAAAATATGAAAATTTACAAATCTGAAATCTGAACATCTAAATTTCTGAGTAAATAGAGAGGGAATGAGAGAGAGAGAGAGAAATAATTAAATAAATACATGAGTTATTTATTTTTTTGGGGATTTGAATTTAAGTTTTGGAGTTTGATATTTTAGCGGGGAAAATGTGTTTTTGTGAGATTAAATTTGGGCCTTTGATTTTAAGGAATTTTGAAGGAGAGCCACTGCATAGCTTTCTTTGTGTTTTATTATATAGATAATTAATTAATTAATTAATTTTTTAAACTAGTTAATTAATTTACTAACCCTAATTTAAATTCATTCAACTTTTAATATAAAATTTTATTCCATCCTCTAGTTGACCGAAATATTTTTTTATATTAATTCTTCCATGGGCCAATTTGTAAACACACGCATTTGAGTGCTCAAATTTTAAATCTTCAACCTTGTTTTCCTCCATGATTTCACGTAAAAACGTCCAACTTTTGTACCTATCCATCTCATTCCTACAAAAACAAACAAATAAATAATATTGAGTAGAAATAAGATAAATTTTAAAGAAATCAAATAGAACTCGCAATTTTAATGCATAAAAGAGTACTTAAAATTATGTATAAATTCCGCTCATCAAATACCTCCGAACTTAAGATTTTTCTTGTCTCGAGTAAAAAGTAAAACCACGAATAAAAGAATAATAATCAACAGTAGGCTCAACTCATCACACTAAGCGATCTCATCATGCAAGCATCAAAATTTTAATTTAATACATAAGCAATAGCAAATAAAGTAAAATCAAGCATACTCACTTTCTCCAGTGCAATTATTTATTCATAATTCCAAACCCAATCATATTCATCGTGCAATTATGTAATTATAGTATGTAACAACTTTATCTGTGAATTCCCCTTCTCACTACTACAAACCGAATAACAAGTGGTTATTTATTTATTTATTTATTTTTTATTTTATTTTTTACTCTAAGTTGTCACATGTCTTTTGATGCAAGTGCAAACATTTATGATGAATTCACCCGGTTACTCAACAAGTCATAAACTTAAAGTGCGTTGTATACTCATATTTTAAGTTGTCGTTTGACGTAAAAGTAAACATTGGTGATGAATAATCTACTTACTAAGCAACTCAAAACATTGGAGTAGATAGACTTTATTCATTTAATTTATTTACTAATTATCACTCTATTTACTTAAACTCTGTTTAGGACTAGATCAAAGGGGATAATCACAAGAAACATCATCACATTTTCTTTTATGTATAATCACATGACTGTCACAATTGTGTAAGAAATTTAGAAATTCAATAATCCTCAAGTAAATAAGTATGCTTAATCTTGCTTTATAAGCAATTGTCTATCCTAAAAAGAATATTTCAATGTTTTAGCACAATAATGAACTCAAAAGTGTTATGGTGAGCCCAATTGAAATTCCTTTTGTTTTGTTTTTTTCTTTTCTAATATATATAAAATAAAAAATAAATTTGTAACCCTTCCTCCAAACTTGAATATCACTTTGTCCTCAATAGGAAAGGAAAAGGAAAAACAAAAAGAATGCAAAAAGTTCAGAATTTCTCCTATGATTCGTATTAAAATTCTGCACGCGCGACGTTCAGTGTTTCAGCGGTATATGGAGCTGTAGATGTCCAAGTGGGCTGATTCTTTTTGTTCTAGAAAGCTAAGACAATCGCCTACAATCGCTCTTTGAAACACTTTTCCAGATTTTGACTCCATCCTGCTAAAAAAAACCATCAATGTATGTGTAGAAAACAGTTCTGCCTGGCGACTTCCAAACTTATGCAATCCTACATAATAAAATAAAAAATTATAATTATAATAAACTAAAAGAAAAATAAAATCTAAATGCGGTAAAAGAAAACATGGGTTGCCTCCCAAGAAGCTCTAAGTTTTAAGTCTTCAACTAGACTTGATAGGGAGATAGTTATGTGACGCCAAGATCCAACAACATACGAGCCTCTTTTCCAATAATTCTCTTCATATGTGGATTAAAATTTTTCTGCGCATCCGTCAAGCTTGATGGTAGCAGCTTGAATTTCAGTCATTTTTGTCCTGAAGATGGAGTCTTTGATATCCTCACCTCCTTGAATTTCAACTGAGAAAATGGATGAATAGATGGTGCAGCATCCAAATACATAACACATTCTGAAATCTTTTCTTTCTCAGTTTCAAGAGTTGCTGAATTTGTTAGACATATTTTTACAGGTAACCATTCCACTTCAGCACTATGTTTCTCGCCCATAATTAAATCAATTTTACTTACTTGAAAACACGACTGTTCTTCAATAGGAAACTTTATGGATTTAAAGACATCAAAAGTTACTTGCTCATGCTGCGTTTGTTCCACCACAATTGGTTCGTACTCTTCTTCCTTTTCAGCCACATTTTGTTCGCCATTTTCTTCTTGTGGTTGCTCAATTGTCCTCCCGCTTCTTAGTGTTATTGCTTTGACATGCTCTATGGGGTTGGTCACGGTGTTGCTTGGTAATGTTCCTACCGTTCTTTTGTTAAGAATATTTGAAAGCTGACCAATTTGAGCATCAAGATTGTGAATTGAAGCTGTATTATTTTATATCGCCAAATATGTCTTCTGCACGTATTGTTCTGTCTTTTGCATGTATTGCATGAACATATCTTCAAGTGTCAGCTTCTTTTCTTGCTGTGGAAAATTTTACAGTGGTCTAATTGCTCCTTGATTGTTGTTCCATGAAAAATTGGGGGTGTTTCTCCATTCTTGATGATACATGTTCGAATAAGGATTGTTTTGATGTTGGACATTGGACACGTAATTTACTTGATTGAGAAAAAGGGTTCCCCACTTGGCAATTTGTACTTGAGTGATTTCCTGCACAAAGATCACAAATCATATTAGATTGAATTGCATTAAAATTCATATTGCCTATTTGTTTAGATAAAATATCAATTTTTGCAGTTAAAGTAGTAATAGGATCAAGTTCAAAAACTCCAGCCACTTTTCTTGGCATTGTACTCTCTGACGACCACTGATAATTATTAGACGCCATCTCTTCTAAAAGTTCATAGGCTGTTTCATGAGTTTTGCACATAACTGCACCTCCAGCTGCTGCATCAACCATAAATCGATTTGTAACTCCCAAACCATTATAGAATATTTGAATTTGCAGCCATTTCGGTGGTTCATGATAATGACACTTTCTCAATAACTCTTTGTACCTCTCCCATGCATCAAACGAATCCTCGGTCTCAAATTGATTGAATGTGGTAATATCATTTCTTAACTTCGCTGTCTATACCGGTGGAAAATACTTAGCCAAAATTTTTTGCGCAAGTCCCTCCCAAGTAGTAATACTACCGGGTGGTAGAAAATTTAGCCAAGCCTTCGCCTTATCTCTTAGTGAAAAAATAAAAAGTCACAATCTGATTGCATCATCTGATACTCCATTGTGCTTAAAAGTGTCGCAAATTTCCAGAAAGTTTGCAATGTGAACATAAGGATCCTCGTGCGGTAGTCTTTAAAATTGAACAGTCTGTTGAATAATTTGAATGATCGCCGGTTTAATCTCAAAATTGTTAGCATCAATAACCAACCTCTTGATGCTTGATATTGCTCCATTAAGTGAGGCCATCGCATAGTCTCTCAAAGCATTGTTCTCATCGTTGTTTGCCATTGTGATACACCTGAGATATAGCTAAAAAATAGAAAAAATAAAAAATAAAAATAAATAAATAAAAATAAATAAAAATGAAAGCAAGTCAAAAGAAAATAAAGAGGTAAAATAATAATAATAATAATAAAATCCAAACTAGTAATAATCCAGCAATTTTCAATATCAATAAAAGAATAACTAGTCCCCGGCAATGGCTCCAAAAACTTGATGTGAACTTTTGCAGGTGTACAAAATCGCAACAAGTAGTATAGATAAGTGAAAAGAGTGTCGAACCCACAAGGACTAATTATTTTATCGAGTACCGAATTTACTAGATGAATTACTATTTGGAAAATCGAAATTTAATAAGGAAAGCAACTAAATTAAGTTAAATCTAAAGAACTAACTAAATTAATTAAAAGGAGCGGGATGTGAAATTTTGTTGTGATTTGTTAATAGCAAATTTATTCTAGGGCTTTTGATTTCACCTAGTTAATCTCATACAATTTATAATTTCATATGAATAAAAAGATTATTTTTTCAAGTTGTAGACCAAAATCTCCTAAGTATTCAATGCTTTCTCTCGAACAACACCAAAAATATCTCAAACTAACAGTTTGTCATAGTTCATGCACAAATTTAATTAATTGAAGACTCATTATGTTCTGTGAATTTCTTAACGGTCACATCAATCGCGGTAAATCATCTCTATTTTTGCTCAATCAATGGTGTTTAATTCTATAATTCAAAATTACAAATTACCTCTCAGTCTCTCCATGATTCAGTAAATCATACGAAAGTTGGTCAACCAATTGTAAGCATTAAGAACAAAAATCAAACACACAACCATTAAAAAATAGAAAAAATAATATGGAATTAAAAATTGTGTTCTCAAAACTAGGCTACATCAAAGCCCTAGAAAAATAAAATTTAGTTCATAATAAATATACTGCAACTAACAAATATTGTTTGTGATTGCATAATAAAATTGGACAAAGAGAAAAGAGATAAAGAAAGAACTATTTTGTATAAAAAAATTGCAAACCGAGCGCCTCGAAAACTGAGCCAGCAAGTCAGAGCCACGTCAGCATGATGTCACTGTCTTCGCCAATTGCCCGAACACGTCAGCGCCACGTCAACCCCTTCTGCTGTGTTTCCACGCCGAGGAACTCGAGCCACCCAAGTCAGCACGTCAGTCATTCCTTCGGATTTCGTGCTGCCCAAAAGGTGAAGCCCACGCCTCTTCTTTTCCTTCCTTTTACTTCCTCTTCTATTTTTTTTCTTTTCCTCTGGTCACGCTGCCAACCAACCCCTTTGTCAAAACCCTCTCCTTTTGCCTGCTGTCTCTTTCTCTTGTATATATAGGAGTAGGGCTGCAATCGAGCTGAGCCGAGCCGAGCCGAGCCAAATATCTTCAGGCTCGAGCTCGGCTTGTTAAAGAATCGAGCTCAGTTTTGAGCTCGGTTCGAGCCGAGCTTTGACCGAGGTTTGACCGAATTCGAGCCGAATAGCTCGCAAGCTTAGCCTAAAATTAAAAAAAACCCAAGCTCGAGCTCGGCTCGTTAAGCTATCGAGCTCGACTTTCGAGTTCAAGTTCGGCTCGAGCTCGTCGCGAGTCGAGCTCGGCTTGAGCTCGTCACGAGTCGAGCTTTGACCGAGCTCGAGCCGAATAGCTCGCGAATAGCTTGATTCGTTTGCAGCCCTATATAGGAGGAGTAGTAGGTAGGTAGGTATATAATTAGGGTTAGTTTTTATAATTAGATAATTAATTAATTAATTAATTTTTAAAACTAGTTAATTAATTTACTAACCCCAATTTAAATTCACTCAACTTTTAATACAAAATTTTATTCCACCCTTTAGTTGACCGAAATATTTTTTTTATATTAATTCTTCCATGGGCCAATTTGTAAACACACGCATTTGAGTGCTCAAATTTTATATCTTCAACCTTGTTTTCCTTCATGATTTCATGCAAAAATGCCCAACTTTTGTACTTATCCATCTCATTCCTACAAAAACAAACAAATAAATAATATTGAGTAGAAATAAGATAAATTTCAAAGAAATCAAATAGAACTCGTAATTTTAATGCATAAAAGAGTACTAAAAATTATGTATAAATTCCACTCATCAGTAAGAGTTTGTAACTCTAGCAATCTTCTTTCTCTCTTATATCCGTCCGGATTAGGGTTTGTCCAAACCAGGGCAAATATTTGTGTGCTTTGTGTTCTTTGATCTACTTGTTTGCTTGTTCATTAGATCAGTTATCACTTCTTGCTACTAAAGCTCTAACTTCGCTGTGCCAAATTCCTAACAACTGATATTAGAGCTATGGCTGACGAGTCTCTTGGTGAAAATGATAGGTCAGCTATACATAAAGATCAAGCAGTTCGACTGTAAGATCAACTTTAATCTCTGGAAAGTGGATATGTATGATGTACTAGTTCAAGAACTTCTACATCTAGCCCTAGATGGAGACAAACGAATGCCATCTGACATGAAGAAGAGGAGTGAAATGAGATTTGTTTGAGAGGCCTAAGTTTAACCTGTTTGTCACTGGTTGGTGAGGTCAAGTGCAACTTCCTTAAGGAGAAAAGTGTGGCGAGTCTGAGAGCAAGACTCCTAACTGACTACTCGGGATCGTCATTATTGGATTAGATGTATTGGAAAAGAAAATTATTTTATTTCTTAATGAAGGAAGATATCATATTACGGAGTAATAAAATAGTTTTCGTACGAGCATTTGATAACTACCATGCTACACAGAAGTCTACCAAGGAGAATCTTCCGGTGGCTAAGTTGATCAAGGGCTTGAAGGAAGATCAACTTAGGAAGGAGACTTAGAAATCACCGTTTACCTCCACGGTTGCTTAGCGGTGGAAGATCCTACAATTGAAAGGGAAAGTGCGCATAAAGGTGTGATCCATTACCGATATTGGAAGAAGGTTGGGCATTACATGAAGGATTGTTGCAAGTTGCTGAATCAGAAGACCACCGATGTTGTAAGTACTTATGAGTCAGGTGATAATTTTGATTGTCTTCTTGTTTCAAATTCTTTTAGATGTGAATTCTGGTTGGTTTCTTGATTCGGGTAATTCTACTCACATTTGCTCCGAGAGAAAGAAGTTTTCTACTTACAAGTCAACAACGGGCTATTGTGTGAGAATGAATACTAGTGATGTTTATGATGTAGTTGGTATGGGAACAGTTGAGTTGAAGATGCCAGATGGAAATATGTATAATTTAAGGAAAGTCATGTATATACTTCTGCTAAAACCGAATCTGATATTTTTGAGAACTCTAGAATCACGCAGTTGCAAGTTCACAACTTGAGGTGGAGTTTTGTCTGTTTGGAAAGGTCGTCATAAGGTGATTTCGGAAAGAGGGGTATTGGACCAAGTCAACACAACCTTTATAAGCTTTGTGAGAATCGAAAATCTTGCGCAAGTGTTTCTATCCCCGTTATTCCTAAATCGTCATCTAGTCTGCCACCGTAAGAATCATCAAAGCGATACAACAACGTCTAAATACCGTCGAGAGGTGGATAGTGACTCGTGGTAGGTGGAGTTCGTGTAGAGGGTGGCTCCTCCATGTTAACTCTTACTGAGGTGTGCTCTTGAGGGGGCATACTGACTGGTGAGATAAGGTGAAAGATTGATTCAACTAGCTAAAGAAGCCACTGAACTGAGTTCGTTTATAGGTGGAGAACAAAAGAGTCTATAGGTGATTAATCACATAGTGTTGATAGCACGCGTATACAATCCATGATGGAGATTGTTGGGTGTATGTTTTTTGTATACTTGGTTTCAATAGGAAGAGAAAACGATGAAGTGAGAGAAAGAACGAAGCATCGTTGTGAGAAGAAAGCATCAATAGCAGTCAACAATGAATTGATAGTCGCTACCCCCAAGGTCAGTCGACCGTCGAAATCCTTTGGTTGAGACTTGAATATATTGCGTTCGACCGCCCACTTTAGGCAGTCAACCACCGCAAGTTGCTAGCCATTATCTGGCTTGTATTTAGGTGATCTTTTGGACCCATCTTCTACTCCAAGTTAGATAGTACGACTCCTATCATGTTGCTCTCTCTCTCTTTTTAGAATATATCGAACGGTTATTGTATCAAGACAAAACATAGGGTTCCCTAAATCTCTAGATATTGTAACTGTCACGCCCCACTTCCCAATAGGAAATATGGAATACAGATACATGACTATGTCCAGTGAATGATTTTCATCATCCATAAGCTGTCAGGATCTTTACAACATTTCACAGGAATAATCAGAGTCGGAAGCAAGAGAAGTCAACCACGCATGCATATAGGAATAAATATACCAACATGAATTTACTTGAAACAAAATTTAATAATCTCAAATAAACCAGATCTGAACAAGTCAATAATTCTGGGACAAACTGCCCATTACAAAATAATCCAACTAACAGATACAATTATTCAAAATAAGCAACAGGAAATGATAATAGCAAAAACTCCAGCATCTAAAATATTAGATCACTTACTCCATCGGGTAGCTGATCTCCATGATCTGCAATTTAATAAATTGCAGGAAGAGGAAAAAAAACAAAATGTCCGTCCATGCAAGTTACGGGCCGCTTGTAATGCAGGCACAAGTACAGGGAAAGAATAAACAAATATAGAGTAACAACGGAAACAAACATAGCATCGAATAGATATGACAATGCAAAATAGAATGTCCATCATGAATCAGAAAACAAAATCAAGTAACCTTGTGTGCTAACAAGTACAGGTGATATGTAACAGATGTCAAGTATCAGATGGTATGCAGACAGATATACAGATAACAGATGTTAGATAATAGATCTAGGTGAACAGGTAACAGATGTCCAGTAGTATGTAACAGATAACAGATAACAGATGTCAAGCAATCACCTAACTAAGGTTGATATTTGGAATAACGAACTTAGTAGGGAACTAAATCTCCTTGTTCTCTGAAAAATTTATAAAATAGTCATACAACATGGTCTCTGTTTGGAATAACGACCGCAGTACAACTAAGGCTTTTATTCCGAATAGCGACCTCACTAGGGGACTAAATCTCCTTGTTCTCTATAAGATTTGCAAAATAGTTACACAACTAAGTCCTTGATTGGAATAACGACTTCAGTACAACTAAGGCATCTATTCTGAACAGCGACCTCAGTAGAGGACTAAATCTCCTTGCTTCTGTAAGATTTGCAAAATAATCACTCAACTAAGGTCACTATTTCGAATAGCGATATAAGTTTTTTTTTTAAATTGATTTTTTTTCTAGAGAGCAAAAGCTCTCTAGAATTTGCGAAGTCTCTCAATACAGTTCATTTAAAGTTGCTATTGCGATCAGCGACTTCATATATGCTCTCACTACAAGATTTATTTCGTAATCCGGCGTATATACCCCGGCGTTTTACTAGTCACGTCGGGGTAGGAAGAGACCAAGAATGGGGCGTCAGATTGGATGGTTATACGTCGGCGGCCTCTATAAAACGCCGGGGAATTATGATATTCACCGGTGTTTTATTTTAAAACACAGGTGAAGGGTAATATTCACCGACATTTTAATAAAACACGCCGGCGAATATACAGATAAAATGTACCCAAAAAATCTCCTCCCATTCACCGGCGTTTGTTATTTAAAACTCTGGTGAATTAACTGGGATAAATCCCTGCAAACCCTAACATTTCGCTCGCTTTTTTCCCAACCCCAATTTTTCGTGCCACCTTCGTTTTCCCTCCTTCCCTTCATCGATTTTCGAGACCCGATCAAAACTCCCCCAAAACTCCCTCCTTCCCTCGTCTTCCCTCTCTCTCTCTCTCACCCCCCCAAAATGCCCGATCCGAGTTCCCTTCGAAAAGTCGCCATCTCCGACAGCCCCACCTTCGTCGTCTCCATAGCCTCCGTCATCGCCCCAGTGCCAGTCCCCCCCACCGTCATCTCCGACAGCCATCTCTGACATCAATCTCCGTCATCTTTGAAAAGTCGCCATCTCCGACAGCCCCAGTCCCCCCCACTGTCAACAACTCCTCCGACGTTGAGTGGTATAATGCTTTATTCTTCCCTTTTTTTTCGATGCTTGGGATTTCATGAGAACATCTTCATGATGAAAGAGTTCTTCATTTATTTTTCATCCGTTACTATGTACAAAATGTGTTGGACATAATGTGTCTGTGATACTGTGAACTAGAACATGAAGGTCTTTTTGATTGCATAATGATGTTTGATGCCTCGCGAGTTGAGATCTTGGCTGTGGAAATAAATGGGTTTACTAGATTGATGTGTTATCGTGTGAAATTTCATTTAATGGTTCCAATTCTGTGTTAGATATGTCATTTGGTCCATGGTTTAGGTGTTTTGACATTTGGTGAGGATTTGACATTGCCTCTGGCTCTCAATTGCGGGCATTTGGAAGAATGAGTAGCTTTTTTTATTGTTTTGTTTTGTTTTTTGATAAGGAATAGTTTGTAGACTATATTTTATATGCTTGAGATGTCATGCAAGTATGGATTAAACTTAGGAAGTTAAATAAGAAATTTTCATTTTTTAGTTGTTGTCCATCATTGAGTAAACTGTTTGCTTGACAAATGATAATAGAGGAGAATATAATTTGTTTGTGGTATTTAGGGATGGGTGTTTTATGAGAGAATGAGTGAATGTAAATCTGGAGTTGGTGATTTGGGATGATGGATACCTTTTGACATTGTTCTTTGATAGTTCACATTTTTACTTGTGTAAGGTTCTGCTCTATGATTAAGATATTTGAGATATTTTGAACTACAAGCAAATAATCGTAAGGTTTACACGCTATAATATTGAAGTACATACGGAGATCCTTTTTAAATTTATGGACTGGAAGATGTCATGTCTAGATTGGTACAACAAAGATCTTATACAAGTTTCATCTATTACTGAAAATTGTTTGATAAGCTTTCATTCCCAGTTGAGCCACTTTAATTAAGGTTAAATGAGAACAAATGTAGATGAGGTATAGAGATTATTATTATTATTATTATTATTTTGGGATAAGTAACTGATTATTAGTAGCCATGAACAGAATAGTTCATGAGTCATCAGATCTTCTTGTTATCATATTTACAGCACAGCGCCCTCGTTATTCGCCATATTCCTCTCAACAAAAAATACCCTTTACCATCATCATCTCCTTGAACGGAAAGCCAAATTCAGGGGAGACTATAGTCGAATCGATATTACACTCGAACACATGGTGTTCGATAAAATGCCACTAAGGTGGTTGAGATAATTTCCACAAAGGTAGTTTAGGGTTATGTGAATAGAGTAGATTGTATTAAGATTTAATTATTTTTTGTACATTTTTTGGACTGAGATTTCTTTATTTTACAGTTAATTGTTATATCGTTTATTTAATTACAAATAGGGATGGTTTTAAAAAAGGTGAAATTAAATATAAAAAATGCCTTTTAAATCTAATACTATTTAATATATCAAATTTTAATTTCAGATTGTGTGTTATTGTTATAATGGATAGAAGTTGGATTAGTAAACCACGATTATCTAAGGAGTACCAGGATGGTATTAAAGATTTTATTATCTTTGCCAAACGACATTCCCGTGATCCCAACCTAATTCTTTGTCCATGCCTCGGGTGTACAAATTGTAATTTGAGGACATGTGACGTACTACATACACATTTGGTTGTCAACGATTTTCTTCAAGGATACACACGGTGGTTTTTTCATGGAGATGATCATACGTCAGCTCCTGTTTGTCCGGTTATATTAGAAAATGAAGATGAGCCCTTAGTGAACGAAGACTTAAGTGTTCCCGATGAGATGCATGCTTTGGTGCAAGACGCCTTGGGGATTCATAATGTTTCTGTAACTCCCTGTTCCAGTTGTACATATTTTATTACGTAAATTTTTGTACTTCAATTTTCAGAAGTTTTATTTTTCTCTTTGGACTCTTTATCTAAAGCCAGAATATTTTTCTGAATATTTTTCTGATCAATTCTATAATTTTGTGAATTTTTCGATCGAAGTTTAAATACAAATTTTAAACCCTGATTAATCCTAATCCTAATCCTAATCCTAATTCTAATCCTGCCTAACTTTTTCATTTTCTCCTACAACCGAACTTCTACGCCTAACTCTCACTTTTTTTCCACACATTTGATTTTTCTACACCACCACACCCCTTTGTTGATTTTCTACACCACTTTGTTGAATTTTTCTACACCCCATGCAGCACACTCCACCTCCCTTCCCTTCTATATACACACACACACACACACCTCACTCTCTACATCCCATTCTTCTTCATTTTCCCTTCTTCTCTTCCTCTGCCTCCTTCACATCCGAGAGCAAGCAACGCCCAAGCTCCACTTCACATTCCACCTTCGAGCCAACGACTCCGCTTCTACGATCCCGTGAACCCCAAAAAATAACCCGACGCAGCGCCACCTTGTTGTTGTCGTCGCTCACCGTTGCTACCGTTAGCTACCGTCTTACCGCCATTCTTACCGCCGTTGTGCCGCCGTCCGTTGCCGACGTTGCTTCCTTCCGTGGTTAACACTACCACCGTAATCTTTACATTATAAGGCAAGTACCTTGTACACTATTTTTGTTCTCGTACAAGCATTTTCCTTTGACTCGTGGCAAGTAGTCCAGTTATCATGTTTTATTGTCAAACTCCGTTCAAGTCACTGGCTTCATGCTATATCAACTCAAGAGTGAACCATTAACACATTTCGAATCGTGTTATCGAATATCGAATATTCAACCTTACTATCTCTAAAATTTTTGACCTCGCACTAAGAATTCGACCATGTTCCCAATACTGGATTGAAGATTTTCCACGTGGAAATCGTAGCCCATCGAGTCCCGAATCCAGAACATCTGACGGTTTCTCAATCGGATGTATAGATTGTGAGATATCGCGATTTTAGTACTGTCGTATTGTGAATTTCTGAACCTGCACGGGATTACTAACTGGCATCTCGTACTGAGAATTCGACCATGTTTCCGACACTGGATCGAAAAACTTTTTACATGAAAATCGTAGCCCTTCGAGTCTAGATATCCGAAACATCCTACAGTTTCTCAATCGGATGTATAGATTGTGAGATATCGCAGTTTTAGTATTGTGACTCCGAATTTCCAGAATGCGCGCGAGACATCGAAACCAGCGAAGAATGAATTTGTACGCATCGCTACTGTCCTTAGAATGTATCGTGTGAATATGCGTTGGAACCGGGAGAGAGTCTACTTTCTAGAATGTCTGACGGAATTGGATTTGGTTTTCTATAACGACGAGAAAGTGAATTTGAACGCAGATATGTCAAGTTGTCTAAAAATTCATCTATACGTTTTTGCATATAAACCCTTTATTTTTCATATTTAATGAACTGAATGTATTATTGTTCTTGTAATAATAACTTGCATAGATATAATAGGTTGATAGAATGTATTTTATACCACTTGATAATTCTATAATAACTACTCTCGATACATGTACTCGTTTTACGTCTCATGTCCATGAATACTGTCCTTGATATTTTCCTTGACTAAACTATTTGATTACATCATTTCACTAGTCGTACCAACTGCATGTTCATAATTAATTATAAAAGAATAACAAGCCGGGGTTATAAGGGTACAGCTTAATAGTGGACAATATAGGGGAGTATACTCGGAAGGGGGCCCGTGTTTCCCGAAATAGTGATTCTTGATTCTTGATTCTTGATTACACAATTCTTGATTACATAATTCTCGATTACATGATTCATGATTACATGTCTTGATACTATCACTGGAAGACCCGAGTACATAATCCTATAGAATTCACTACTTAAGTCTAAACGTCACATGATTGATATGCACCGAACTTGTGGTATGGGACACAGGATTGCGTGCATTAGATAAGTTAATAAAACAGATAAACTCGAGATTTCCACTAAGCATGATTCTTGATTTCAAGATTCTTGATTATATGATTCTTGAGTACATGACTCTTGATTATATGACTCTTGATTACATGACTAATGATTACAAGACTCTTGATTACATGACTCTTGATTACATGACTCTCGATCCTTGATTACATGAATATCGATTAACTGAGCCTAGGTTATCAATTGCTTATACCTTGAAGTCTAGAATACACTAGTTACAGTTATTACTTACATGATCATATTGTCCCAGTTCCTTGTTTACTTTCATATTGTATTTGTACTCCTACTTCTTGTTTCTTCCATGTTATATCTTGTTATATTACCCTTTTTTTTCTGCTTGTTGCTACTTGCTGCCCGAAACTTGCTCTAACGGGAACTTTTCTATTTTTCTTTGAGTTAATGATTATATAGGTACGGATGGACCAGATGAGCAGACTCTCTAGATGATCGTTGCTGCATTGTTACTACTTCATGTTGTTTTTCTTTCAGTCGCTATTTTATCTAGTTGTTATAGCGAACTGTTCATCGTACTATTTTAATTATGGCACCTTGTATTCCAGGACATTTTGACCCGATGTTGATGTATTATCTGGATGATGGTTATTTTATTTTCAGCTCATGTGATCATTATATTTGTCTGCGTAAATGTGTTATAAATATCTTGTTGAGCTTATAATCGCACAGCTTATGGATGATGTATATCATTCGCTGGACCTCAGTTGCGTGCCTGTATTTCCGTATAGTGGGAAGCGGGGCGTGACAGGTTTTGAGTGGTCTCAGAGCCTAGGCTCGAACCATCCTAAGCTCAACAATATACACATCACGTGGATCACATGAATGTTAATAACCAACTTGCCATATGGAGATTTACCTCATTCGAATATGCATTTCAGACTATGGTTCACGGAGGCTCTTCGACTTCTACACCCAGGGATGAACTATCGGAGATCGTCGCCATCCTCCAGGAGATGCAACGAATGATGGATCTACAGCACTCTATTCATTTTCTTCTTTTCTGCTTGTTTCTTGTTCTTATCTTACTTAATTTTTCTCTCTTCCTAAACCTCTCATTTTTTTAGAAATAAGAGATGAGTAACTGACAAATTATTCATTCCTGTTTCTCCTATTTTTCTTTGTGGCACAAATCTTGCCACAATTTTTCAACATTGTTTGGTGGGTGTGGCCCACTTTACCAAATAAGTTTGACAACTAATATCTTCGTGTTACAAATCTCTTAATTCTTCTCAATTCGTCGATCGCTATCACGTGACATCAGCATCTAGAAACATCACCATCAGAGTGGCGCAGCGGAAGCGTAGTAGAGTCCCTTATTGATTCGTGGAATGAATTTCAAAGCAAATCGTCATCAACATCTCAGGGTTTGATGTTATATTTAGAATGGATAGGGAACAAAGTGCAAATATTGACCATAGGCGGTTATAGGGGGCGGTGCATTAATGAAGAAAAGACAAGAAGAAGAAGAAATAAAAAGAAGAGAAAGAGAGAGAGAGAAGTCAAAGAAAGAAGAAAGAAAAAGAGGAAGAAAGAAAAAGAGAAAGAAAGAGGAAGAAAAAAGAGAGAGAAGTCGGAGAAGGAAGAAGAAAGAAAGAGAAGTCGGAGAAAAAAGAAAGAGAGAGGTCGGGGAAGAAAGGGAAGAAGAGAAAGAAGAAGGCAACTCGGGAGCAAGCTTCGGAGAAGAGAGAGTGAGAAGCCGGTAGCAGAGGCGGGAGCAAGAAAGCAAGAGAGAGAGTAGTAGCTCGGATTTTCTTGGCAAATGGAAGGAAAAGATCAAGAATCGGTGGTAGGGATGAAGAGAAAATCGGTGCAAGAAGAAGGAGAAGTGGGTATGAAGAAGCTTTCTTCATCTTCATCATCTTCATCGAGATTCGGCAGGGTCTGTGTATTTTGTGGCAGTAGCTCTGGCAAAAGATCTAGCTACCAAGAAGCCGCGATCGAGCTCGGTAAGGAGCTTGTAGAAAGGAATATCGATCTCGTCTATGGTGGTGGGAGCATAGGATTAATGAGCCTAGTTTCTGACGCTGTTCGTGCTGGTGGTCGACACGTTTTGGGAGTGATTCCCAAGTCCCTGATGCCGAAAGAGATTACTGGAGGAACTGTGGGAGATGTTAGAGTTGTCTCTTACATGCACGAGAGGAAGGCTGAAATGGCTCGAGCTGCTGATGCTTTCATAGCCTTACCCGGAGGTTATGGAACACTTGAGGAATTGTTCGAGGTGATCACTTGGGCTCAACTGGGGATCCACAGCAAACCGGTGGGTCTTTTAAATGTTGATGGATATTACGACTCACTGCTATCCTTCGTAGATTCAGCTATGGCCGAGGAGTTTATATCCAGTAAGGCCAGACGCATCTTGATTTCAGCTTCATCGCCCTAGGAATTACTCAGAAAATTAGAGGAGTATGTGCCGGAGAGAGATGAGCTTGTGACTCAGCTGAACTGGGATGTTAGCGATGTCGGTGGTTCAGATTCTGAGCCTAAACATTAAATTGTTGAGTCCTCCAGTTGAGGATGCACAATTTGTCTTTAGTTGTATTCGTGCCTTTGTACTCTTTGTTCTTTTATCTTTTGTTGTACTCTCGATTGAAGAGTATTGCATTCTTAGCTATCCTATATCCCGCCTAAGTAAATTTCGAGGACGAAATTTTTTTGTAAGGTGGGTAGGATTGTAACTCCCTGTTCCAGTTGTACGTATTTTATTACGTAAATTTTTGTACTTCAATTTTCAGAAGTTTTATTTTTCTCTTTGGACTCTTTATCTAAAGCCAGAATATTTTTCTGAATATTTTTCTGATCAATTCTATAATTTTGTGAATTTCTCGATCGGAGTTTAAATACAAATTTTAAACCCTGATTAATCCTAATCCTAATCCTAATCCTAATTCTAATCCTGCCTAACTTTTTCATTTTCTCCTACAACCTAACTTCTACGCCTAACTCTCACTTTTTTCCACACATTTGATTTTTCTACACCACCACACCCCTTTGTTGATTTTCTACACCACTTTGTTGAATTTTTCTACACCCCATGCAGCACACTCCACCTCCCTTCCCTTCCATATACACACACACACACACTTCACTCTCTACATCCCATTCTTCTTCATTTTACCTTCTTCTCTTCCTCTGCCTCCTTCACATCCGAGAGCAAGCAACGCCCAAGCTCCACTTCACATTCTACCTTCGAGCCAACGACTCCGCTTCTACGATCCCGTGAACCCCGAAAAATAACCCGACGCCGTGCCACCTTGTTGTTGTCATCGCTCACCGTTGCTACCGTTAGCTACCGTCTTACCGCCATTCTTACCGCCGTTGTGCCGCCGTCCGTTGCCGACAGTGCTTCCTTCTGTGGTTAACACTACCACCGTAATCTTCACATTATAAGGCAAGTACCTTGTACACTATTTTTGTTTTCGTACAAGCATTTTCCTTTGACTCGTGGCAAGTAGTCTAGTTATCATGTTTTATTGTCAAACTCCGTTCAAGTCACTGGCTTCATGCTATATCAACTCAAGAGTGAACCATTAACACATTTCGAATCGTGTTATCGAATATCGAATATTCAACCTTACTATCTCTAAAATTTCTTGACCTCGTACTAAGAATTCGACCATGTTCCCAATACTGGATTGAAGATTTTCTACATGGAAATCGTATCCCATCGAGTCTCGAATCCAGAACATCTGACGGTTTCTCAATCGGATGTATAGATTGTGAGATATCGCGATTTTAGTACTGTCGTATTGTGAATTTCTGAACCTGCACGGGATTACTAACTGACATCTCGTACTGAGAATTTGACCATGTTCCCGACACTGGATCGAAAAACTTTCTACATGAAAATCGTAGCCCTTCGAGTCTAGATATCCGAAACATCCTACAGTTTCTCAATCGGATGTATAGATTGTGAGATATCGCAGTTTTAGTATTGTGACTCCGAATTTCCAGAATGCGCGCGAGACATCGAAACCAGCGAAGAATGAATTTGTACGCATCGCTACTGTCCTTAGAATGTATCGTGTGAATATGCGTTGGAACCGGGAGGGAGTCTACTTTCTAAAATGTCTGACGGAATTGGATTTGGTTTTCTGTAACGACGAGAAAGTGAATTTGAACGCATATATGTCAAGTTGTCTAAAAATTCATCTATACGTTTTTGCATATAAACCCTTTATTTTTCATATTTAATGAACTGAATGTATTATTGTTCTTGTAATAATAACTTGCATAGATATAATAGGTTGATAGAATGTATTTTATACCACTTGATAATTCTATAATAACTACTCTCGATACATGTACTCGTTTTACGTCTCATGTCCATGAATACTGTCCTTGATATTTTCCTTGACTAAACTATTTGATTACATCATTTCACTAGTCGTACCAACTGCATGTTCATAATTAATTATAAAAGAATAACAAGCCGGGGTTATAAGGGTACGGCTTAATAGTGGACAATATATGGGAGTATACTCGGAAGGGGGCCCGTGTTTCCCGAAATAGTGATTCTTGATTCTTGATTCTTGATTACACAATTCTTGATTACATAATTCTCGATTACATGATTCATGATTACATGTCTTGATACTATCACTGGAAGACCCGAGTACATAATCCTATAGAATTCACTACTTAAGTCTAAACGTCACATGATTGATATGCACCGAACTTGTGGTATGGGACACAGGATTGCGTGCATTAGATAAGTTAATAAAACAGATAAACTCGAGATTTCCACTAAGCATGATTCTTGATTTCAAGATTCTTGATTATATGATTCTTGATTACATGACTCTTGATTACATGACTCTTGATTACAAGACTCTTGATTACATGACTCTCGATCCTTGATTACATGAATATCGATTAACTGAGCCTAGGTTATCAATTGCTTATACCTTGAAGTCTAGAATACACTAGTTACAGTTATTACTTACATGATCATATTGTCCCAGTTCCTTGTTTACTTCCATATTGTATTTGTACTCCTACTTCTTGTTTCTTCCATGTTATATCTTGTTATATTACCCCTTTTTTTCTGCTTGTTGCTACTTGCTGCCCGAAACTTGCTCTAACAGGAACTTTTCTATTTTTCTTTGAGTTAATGATTATACAGGTACTGATGGACCAGATGAGCAGACTCTCTAGATGATCGTTGCTGCATTGTTACTACTTCATGTTGTTTTTCTTTCAGTCGCTATTTTATCTAGTTGTTATAGCGAACTGTTCATCGTACTATTTTAATTATGGCACCTTGTATTCCCGGGCATTTTGACCCGATGTTGATGTATTATCTGGATGATGGTTATTTTATTTTCAGCTCATGTGATCATAATATTTGTCTGCGTAAATGTGTTATAAATATCTTGTTGAGCTTATAATCGCACAGCTTATGGATGATGTATATCATTCGCTGGACCTCAGTTGCGTGCCTGTATTTCCGTATAGTGGGAAGCGGGGCGTGACAGTTTCTTTCCACACCAATAATCCAACAACCCAAGTTCATAATGAGTCAACAGAAATATCACACATTGGTGGTGGGGTGGACGAGGAAATGCCTGACCACGCCCCTGAAAATAATAAACTGCAAGAATCCTTCGCTAAGTTGCATGAAGATGCTAGTACTCCGCTGTACCGCAATTGCACCAAATTCTCTAAATTCTCATTCATTGTCAGACTATTTCAGATTAAAAGTTTAAACGGGTGGTCTGCTAAGTCCTTCACTATGCTACTTGAACTATTAAATGAAGCATTTTCAAAAATCTGTATTCCAAACTCCGCCTATAAAATCAAAAAATTCCTAAATTCGTTCGATCTAGGGTATGAGAAGATAGCAGCATGTCCAAATGACTGTATGCTTTTCACGAGAGGTTAGAAAAGTCTAGAGAATTGTGAAGTTTGTGGTTCTTCGAAATGGTCAGAAACACCAAATCAAGACTATCAAGCCAGTGGATCTACTAGGGAAAGTAAGAGAAAGAAGCCTGCCAAAATATTGCGTTACTTTCCTCTGATTCCAAGGCTACAAAGGTTGTTTATGTAACGCCCCGAATCCCAAAAACACTGAATTCGTGAGTTCTACAGGATCTTTTCACTTCTTTCGTACAATTTTATAAGGAATTTAAAACTTTTATTTCGACAATAATTACATCAGAGTCTTTTACACCAATAAGCAGCAGAATCAAATACAACAATAATAAATGTACAATTGTTACAACTTTAATATTTAAGTAATCAACAGCATCATCAATCATCTTTATATCTTCATGTAACTCCATTTCCTGCATATAAAACTGTGGGCGCGTCAGTTGCTTACAACTGACGAAATATTATACACGGCCATCCTCTCTATGCCGGAAACAGTATAACGATTCTTAAATACTTTAGCAAACACAAACTTGTCACAAACAAAATTACAAAGGGACTATCCTGTTGATGTCGTGTTGTGCGGTGCACTTAATCCTTAATGCAGTTGTTTATATTATATGACACTAATGCGCACTTGTTCGGATTCTATGCATCCCATACTACATAGGTCCGAGGGCAAGCCCCTTAATCGCTCTTCATTTTTGTAGGGTTCAATCCCTCGCCATGACTTAATCTACTCCTGTAACTATGGTGAGTATCCTAGATGGTCCATGAGTACAAGCACGTGTCCTGGACCCTGGAGGGGAATCCCGCGCCATGTCTTGACTCATCAAGCATGCATTCTGCGGTAATTCAGCCTCCTCCCTAAACACGATCCTCTTACAGTCACCAAAACATCCCACAAGCGTGACTAAAGTCCGATCATTCTGAGTTGTACCCGCGCCATGTCTTGACTCATCAAGCATGCATTCTGCGGCTCACACACCCGCACCGTAAACTCTAGTTCTCATACCCATGTTTTCTCTCACTTTCATTACATCCCCACTATGTATCTATCTGTAATTTCAGCAAGTGTCATAGACGTTCCATGATTACAAGCACGTGTCCAAGACCCTGGAGGGGAACCTCGCACCATGTCTTGACTCATCAAGCATGCGTTCTGCGATAATTCAGCCTCCTCCCTGAACAAGATCCTCTTGCAGTCACCAAACATCCCACAAGCGTCGCCAAGATCCCGATCATTCTGGAGTATTGCCCACGCCATGACTTGACTCTTCAAGCATGCATTCTGTGGATCACATCCGCATCGTAGACTCGAGGCACCCATACTTATGTTTTTCTCTTACTTCCATCACAGCCTTACAAAGTTCTAATTATTAGAATCATGAATAAAAATCAAAGCTCTAGAGTTAGCCGCTCCACCAAACCGGACTTACTAATTCATTTCAACATGACCAACCTTGGTCTTTCTTTTCAATATTCATTTCATTTCCACTGCCGGGGGAGGCTTAGCTACTCTTTTGTTCAATTTCTAATTCACAACTTCCAATTTGAGCGTTTCCAACTCATGAATTCATTTTTTTTCGTAATCATAATGGATTTTCTTTTCCATGTTCATAGCTTTCTCATGTTCATTTAATTCTCATGATTCACAATAAATGATTCACTTCATGTACATTCATGCAAGAACAATAGAGTTTACCAATATCCAGATTCACAATCTTTACCACACACAATTCATAAAATTTTAGATATATCAAAAAGCACTCTAGACAGTCGACTTGGAACTCTTCCAGTCGACTTGTTCAGTCAATTCACATTCTTCATAACCACTCGGGAGAGTCGACTGCTGCACACGGCAGTCGGCTGTTCCGCAGTGTTCCAATTTCAATTTAATTTTTTTGTCAATTTCATCTTTCATAACCTTGTGTGCATTTCACAATAAAACTCAATCACATATTAATAACCATAAAATCTCATATTCAGCTTATTTAACTTTCATTTGTTAAAAATCAAATCCAAACCCAGGAATCAGAAAATAGTTCGGTTCAGTCGACTGGTGGCAGTATCAGTCGACTGTCCCGCGAATACCTTGAAAACTCAAACATCAAATTTATGTCACAGCAGTCGACTGTGAAAGCATTCAGTCGACTGTCCTGCTGACGAAAACCAATTTTTAACACTTACCAGTCGACTGTGGAAGTGAACAGTCGACTGTCAATCACACAAATTGCAGCCTACATATAATTTTCGACCTTGTAATTGATTTGTACTTCCATATAAAATTATAGATCATTTTCAGAAATGTATTCCTTTATAAACAATATCGTTTGTGTCCACAAATCCACAAGTTTCTCACTTTTCAATGAAATCCTTTCAATTGTATCAAAAACATGTTTTCCAATCAACTTTCCAAATAAGTTGTGTCTTCATAATCGCTTTATAAAATCTCTATACTCACAAAATAGATATTTTAGAACTGTACTTCTTTGTCATATTGACAATAAACACTTCTTTTATACATATTTGCATCATTTCAATTACTATATCAATCATGCATCATACAATTAAAACTTGTCCAATGGCACATATTCGTGCATGCAACTTTTCTAGCAATCACCATAGCTAACCATTCACATCTATCACGATAATCAGAATTTAGCAATCAATTTCTACACAACTAGCATGTAGTCTCATCATACCAATTCAATTTCAACCAAATGAATCATATATCATCTATCATGCAATATCTACTCTTAAATTAGAAAGTATTTAAGAAACACCCACCTAAAAATGAAGATTTGTTACCCAAATGAACTCCTAGATTTAGAAGCTCCTAAAGAAACTCCAGTTGCAACTCCTCGAAATCCGCGCCTCCAAGCAAGCCTCCCACTCCATTCCAAATTCGGCAAGCATCCAACAAGAGCATCCCCATCTCTATTCGGCAATCATCAAGAACAACTCCCATCTCCCTTCATGTACACATACTATGTATGTACATATATATACATTAGTATATGTCTATAGGTAAGTGGAATAGTGATTTAGGTGGAGAATGGACAGAGCTTTGCTGGTTTTTGGTGGGTTTCTTTCGGCATGGGCAGGAGAGAAAAAGAAAAGAGATGAGAGAAAGAGAGGCTAAGAGTGCATTTTTATAAGAAAGCTAATGGGTAGTTAGTATAACTAGCTCCCCATGAACACCACTAACCCATTATAAATTTTGTAACTTGCTTTCCCTCCTCCTTTCAAATTCAAACTCCAGATTTTTCCTCCTCTCTAATCAGCCCGGTCTTCCAAAAATTGTGTGCACATCACACGTGTGCACGTGCACGTGCTTTGTGTACAAAAACAATTTATTTATTTTAATACTTTTAAAATAATTATCTATATATGTAATAAATATATAAAATTAACTTTAAAAATTATACTTTTCATGCACAGTAAAAATAGACACCCATTTCATGAAATTTATTTTGAAGGAAGAACGCGCTTACAACACGTGCACCAAAACACGTGCGTCGCCCGTAAAATCTCAAAAATACAAAAATTGACTTTATGAACCGAAAAATATTTATAATCAATTAGAATGCAATAGAAAGTATATTTAATATACATATTTGATAATATACTCAAACGTACAAAAAACACGTGTATTGCACGTAGAAAATTTATTTTAATAAAGATTGTCAAAAAATTGAATTTTCATTTACAAAACAAATTCAAACATGTTTATAAAGATAAATAATTGAAGTCCATTGAAAACTTTGCACGTATCGGTGGAATACCCGAATTCGACACGTGCATCGATAATACGTAAAAAGCACGTAAAACTCAAAGATTGAAATTTTGCATTCGAGTTGTCTCAAATGTGATTTTAAGAATACAGGATTGCATAAATAATTGGAATTCAAAATATATATCAAAATGCGTTATGGATATAATTAGTAGTAGTACAAAATGCACGTGCGTAACACCCGAGGGCAAAATTGTCATTTAAATTTTGCGAGGTGTTACACTCTCCCCCCCCCCCCTTAGAACAGTTCCGTCCCCGGAACTCACTATGGTAAAGGCTGTATTTTGTACACACCAAAGAAAATATCATTATCATATAGAAATTACAAACATCAAGAAAATACATATAGCACAAAAGTAAGCAATGTGGATGAAATAGACAAAAATCTATTTAAGAAAAATTTTTGAGTATCAAAATTTTACAAAAACAAAACAAGAAAACTAGGAAAGTAGCATAAGAAAACAAATACGACAATAGAGAATAGTGTATTTTGAAAAGAGTTTACGTACAAAAAAAAATACTATTAAGTAAACCATTAGATAAAATGATAAATGAACTTAGTCATTAATTGAGTACTAGTTCAGAAATAATGCAATAAGGAAAACATAGTTAATGGGTACTTTATAAATAGATTCAATACTCCAAATGCATCAATGTAATAAAGGGTAGAAAATAGTTTCAAACCCAATTGGTACTATATGACAAACTAGCAATTTAACGGTTTGAGAAATATCTGAGAAGGAAATATAGTAAAAGTATAGAAAACGTAAAATAATTCTGTATATAAATTAGTACCAAATAATTTGTAAAGTAAATTATACATATAATTTGTAAATTAGGCATACATCGAAATACTTTTGAATTATTCAGTAGAGCGAGAAAACCAACTTAGAAAAATCACATAGACGAAAAATTATAGAGGTAATTAGACTAAAGCATGTTTTCAAATTGATGGGATGCACTTATTGACATAGCGAGTTATTTCGGAGGATGGAGATTCTTCTACTTGCTTTGTTGTTTCAACTTTCAAGCTAGCCTAAGCACTTTGTTTGACATTACTGATCTGTGTTGCATTTGTACGTCATGGTTCTAAATTTTATGTTCAAAGCTGTCGGTATTTTGTTGTTGCATGTACTGCACACAATTTGTATGCAGTTTCTGTAGAGTGAGGTTGTCCGGTACCACTTGAAGTCAGAAAATGCCATTTTGAGAATCTGAAAACCCTACTTTTTAGTTATTTAGTGGTTGTCGTCTATGTTCTTAATTGAGCTGTGATTAGAAAGAGAGGGCTCGAGTGGAGATCTGGAAACCCATATAGAGACATCTCGTTTATTATTGTTATTATTATTGTTGTTGTTGTCGCTTTTGCTGTTGTTGTTGCTGTCTCTTTGTGTGCGTGTGTTGAAGAGAAATAAGGGATGAGAGAGAGAGATGAAGAAAATGCTGCTATGTGAGCCTGGTGTATCCTCATTCTGTACCATTCCTCTTTCTGTTTTCATTTCTGGCTTCTATATTTGGTTTCCTTCCACGATGACAGTTCCTTAAAACTACACTTGATATGAGCTCCTTCTCATTTTTCTTCATTAAAAATGGGAGTTTTGGTGATCCAACAAACATGTATCCTCATACTTCCAAATGGCATTTTCTTTAGAAAGTCGGTCTCCAAATAATCGATCTATGACTAGAATCTCCAACTAGTGATCTATGCAATATATTTCTTTTTGAGCATATTGATCTATAAAATATTTGTCATCCTGGATCTAAAATCTTCAGAATTCCCAAATCTGTCACCATTAGTCTGAACAAACCTTGTGCAGGTTTCTTTTGGAGCCAGAAACATCATTGGCAAAGTTGGGATGAAGAATAGACAAACATGCTTAGATATTGGATTTTCATTTGTTTTACTGTTTTAGATACTAGATATTCCCAATCAGAGGAGAATATAAATGTTTCAAGTTAGATACTGGATTTTCATTTGTTTTATTGTTTTAGATATATTCAAAAACAAAATTAAGTACTAGCTTTTTAGCACTGCAATATAATTATTTTACCTCTCTATATATCATTAACAATTGCATTTGCAATTGGCACTTTGATCTTAGAATTTATGAATTGGGTAGATCTTTTTGCAAGTTCAAAAAATATGTATATTCTGTATTGTGGTCTAGTTTGAACTAAATTATTATTTTTTTTTACAGAGCGGTCCGATCAATCCATCAAATGTGAGTCGTGCAGATCAAGGAAATTCTGATGATGAGAACTGAAGCGACTCGAGGGGTATGAATCTGTGGTCGGCCTAGTCTAGATGTCCTTGTTTTTGTTATGTCCTTATTGTTGTTTTAAGTAATTGTTGAGATATTTGGGATGTTCATTACTGTATTTGTTAAGTATGACACTTTGTGTTAATTTTGCGGTGTATTTGGACCATTAATGGAATATGTGTGAAACTTTATTATCTTTAATTCTTGTGTTTGGTTGTGATTTATTTCTGAAATTGGTTGAATCAGTTGTGAATTAGTTTACAGGTTTTTTAAATGAAATTGTGAATTGAAATCGAATGAAAAACTGGAGCGGAAAAATCAAACGATCATACACCGGCGTTTAATGAAACGCCGGTCTATCCAACTGATCAGTTGGAAATTTCGATAGAGAGGCATTTCCACACACGCCGGTGTACCCATAAGCCGCAGCAGCACTAAGAAACACTGGCATTTTATAAAACGCCGGCAAATCTCACTATAGCGGCATTTTTACAATACGCCGGTGCATGTATGTAGGGAAAATAAGGCACTCAGAAATAAACATACACCAGCGTTTGTTGACCGCCGGTAAATATTGAACATACACCGGCATTTGGGAAAACGCCGGTGAAAAGATATATATCGGCGTTATGTGACCACCGGTGAATGTATATTGGGGAAAAGAACTGCACTTAGAAATATCCATATACCGGCGTTAG